>JAHZMX010001341.1:0-11437 GCA_027743895.1 Seira musarum | reverse complement strand
GCGTCTGTTAAAAAATGTGGAGTCAGTTGGAGGAAAACAAACTTTTCATCATCTTGTTAAATTGGAAATTAATGCTTCGCTAAACACACTAAACTGAAGACTGAATTATTTTGATGTGAGTTGACAGAGTCGGAATTTTTTTCAACGTGAGCATGAGCTTCCAGTAAGTTTCTTTTATCTCGCGTTTTAATAAGTATTGCACTCTTTCAGTAAAAGTTATCAATATGCTAAAGTGTCGGAATTAGATAAGTAATGACAACATTTGTTAACTATGAATGGTAAATTACTAAAGCCAAAGCACTGGTGGATACTTTTCGTTTTAGTCTTACTTAGAATAAATTCAAGACAGTACTTTTGATTTAAGCATAGAAATAAATCTACACCAGACGCTAACATAGTAAGAGAGGGGCAACGCGAGATTATGATGGAATTATATGAATCCTTAATTCCATTTAAAAATATTCAAAATATTAGTATTGGGAAGCGGATTATTTGTATGATTTTATTGACTTCAAATAACTTGAAGATACGGTCAAACTGTCTGGAATTCATTTAAAAAGGTATTAACACCTCCTTTTCTGCTGGTTCTAGATAAAGAGTCGATTGAAAATTAGATTCAGATACATAGAAATAAATTGTTGAAAAATGTAATTTTTCTTATCTAAAATAAATAAAGTGATAGTTGTTAATGAAATCTTTTTAATCAAAAGCTTGTCCCTAGCAAATGCTTACAAAAAGCAAAAAAAACTTCAATGCAGCGTGTAGATGTAGAAGTCTTTGAGCCAAAATGATCAATTTTTGAAACTGACCTGAGCATCTAGTAAATATTAATGGATGGAGAGGATATTATATGAATATTATGGTGAGAAATATGGATCCAATTTTATGTTGAATCCACAAAACTGTTTCTATCCTTTAATCGATTGGTGATTGCCAAGTTTTCTACTATACACCGAAGCAAATTTTCAACGGGTTTTTGTAATGTTCTTCTACGAACTCCACCACCAATTCTCTCACCATAACTGGATATCGACTTCGAGCTTAGTAATTACGCGAAAGACAGTAGAAAAAATAGAGTCACTTCATTTATTTCCTTTAATCCTGACAGTCTTAAAAGTAACATTAATAAAAGCAGCTCATTCCAAAAACAAATTGTTTGAATTACACAAGTGAATTACATGCCGTGAAGAAAAAATCTCTTAATGAACTTCTGTCGCTCAAAGTAACTTTTGTTTTACGATCGAAATACAAAAATTAGATATTCAATTGGTGTAGACATTAGTTGACAATTAAGTAAGATGAAAGTCATAGGTCGAATTTTGCCAGAGCTTTGAAGAAATACACAGAGAAACTTCATCAATACTTCGCTATTTTCGCAGATAACAACGAGCAACGTTGATCTTTGCTTAGAACTGTTTATGAAATTATTTAATAATAATATTGATTGTTTTTCTTTTCTTTTCATAGCATTTGATCCATGTAAAAATCCGAATTTAGCTTGGTGATCGCAATGCGTGTATGATGATATGAGTTATGAAAAGGCAGGGATGAATTGAATGGAAGGGGGAAATGAGGCAGAAGAGAAGAGAACCGTGTCAGATTCAGATACGAGAATTCGTTCCATCCATCCATTCAGGGGTTGGTGGCAGCAGTCATTTATAAACCGACTCCACAATATATACAACCACTTACGATGATCTCTGCCACTCACAAACTCATGTTAAGTAATCCGTTTTTTGATAACTCCAGATCGTACTCCGGTATTTTTCTTAAGAATTTCACACAGGGTCAGTGGAAGGAGTGCATATTTTGTTCCAAAAATTATAACCAACAATGCTTCCACTATTTCCATTTCTAGACGTACATGCAGAAAAAAAATATGTTTGTTCGAAAGTTGGAGTTGGTGTAACGGTGTAAGATTGTATCATTAAGAGAGCGTTGGCAGGTCGCGTGCACTAATTATGCGCGTTTCAAATACCCTAGATATGCTATATAAATTATTATGATTTCTTAATTGAAAATGAATGAGGTCATGATCAAAGCTAGAATAAGAAAGGATGTTAGATTTTCCCGTTTAAATGATGATTTTAGTACATTATTATCACTTTTGCAATTTGAATCAAATAAAAATATTGCTTACATTTGTTATTCATTCAGTAACTTTACCATCTTCATGTTTCTTCCCTGAAAATCATTTTTGTGTCCGACCATAAATATTTTAAAATTATGTATTGCATTAAGTTTTTAGTCAATTATTAGACAAAAAAGTAGTGTAGTTCATCATACGAAGCAAAAAATAATAACGGCATTTATGGACTAAAATGCACATGATGAAGTTGTTCAGTGAGCCATTTTTTTTGTAAAAATCGGCTGATTCTGAACAAAGTCCATGAGCATAAATATTCATTAATTCAGGTTGAAAAATATTTATGATATCATGATGGGACGCGGCAAGAGTTTCATCATTCGTCTATCTAATTATTACGCAAGTCATGAATTAAGTTGTACCTCGGCTAAATAATCTGTGTCAGACGACCCCTGAAACATTAATAATCACTTCGTAGCTAACCTTTGTATGCAAATGGCTATCAGCGTTTGAATTTTTCATTTGTGCTGATGTATGCAAAGCCAACAAAAAGCAATCTCTCTTTGATAATCACAATCATCCATCGATTTATTTATTCTCATTCTCTAATGTGGTGTTATCTACACATACGTCAATTCTTTTTGGAGACGATGTAAAGCAATCGTTCGTTTGCATACTCTCTTAAGGCATGAAAGAGCATTAACTTGTGCACATTAGCCTAAGCCAGCTCAGCTCACAATCAAGCAGGTACATCATAATAAATTGTGTTACATACATTGATAGTTCTTTCCTCTTCTTTTGTCAAATCTGTGAAGAACGCTGCATTCAAACTGGTTCATACAAAAGAAAAAGATAAAAGGATTGTTCTTTTCAAAGGCATCCATATAAGGTAAAGCTCCTTTCAATGGCTTGCAGTATCGACTCTTCAATTTTCCCTTGGAATTTTCATTCTTTTTACATCGTGCTTTCCAGAAAGTCACGACGAGAGGCGACAAATTGTATTTGAATGCATAAGTATCTTGGATAAATCGAATTTTGATCCCGACCAATTAGTTAAAAAGTTATTAGAGGATTCCTCTAAAATAATAATATTCCCATAAAATATTTCCGGTCGATTAGTAAACTAAACAATACTGGATACTAAAAAGTAATTCATTTTTTAAGGCTCAGTAATTAGGACGTCTTCCAAATTTTGTTGATGCTCAAATTGGTGCGTAGTTGCCTCGAGATATATTCTCATTTTTCAAATTTCTACACGTCTTCCATTCCCTCAATGCATTGGGAAAAACTGTGGAGGATGCGTGATTACTAGCAGCAGCATGAGGTTAATGATGTCGGCAATATGAACTGAAAGATTTGTGGCTCAAGTCCGTAGGTGGTTGAAGACAAAACATATAAAAGTCTAGCTTGAAAAAATGAGTTGAATAAGCTTTTATTAAAAGGCTTCACGTTTACAAAAGAAGACTCTCCACTCTCTCGAGTCACATGCAGGCTATGCTTATGCTTCCACCTTTTTTTCTAGTACTTCAACAACTAAAGAATGCCTCTTTCTGGCAGGACACACAGTCTTCAGACACGATCTGATCTTGGCAGAACAAGATATGGGCTTTATGATTTGATTATGATTTGCATGCTCCTCTTGTCGATGGTGTATGGTGCTTCTGCTTCAGTTTAAAAAATACAAATTATGATTATGATGAGGAGCGAGACGAATATTTTACGAATTGTGAAATTTACATGTTGCAAACACAGCGTCGTATGTAAAGAGCACCTTTAACAATTTCATTTTTGTGTGCTTGAAAGCGAGTCATAATACATTTTAATTTTTCTCTCGCTCTTTGCTTAAGCTAAGTTCTCTGTCTGTCGCTTGCGGAGCGTAATTTAATATTTGAACGATATCATATGAACAAAAAATGAATGAAATCAAACCAGTATCATTGAAGGTAGAATTACATTCATGTGAGTTGCAGGTTAGGTCGAATAAAAAATGTGGTGCTTCTGCTTCAGTTTAAAAAATACAAATTATGATTATGATGAGGAGCGAGACGAATATTTTACGAATTGTGAAATTACATGTTGCAAACACAGCGTCGTATGTAAAGAGCACCTTTAACAATTTCATTTCTGTGCGCTTGAGAACGAGTCATAATACATTTTAATTTTTCTCTCGCTCTTTACTTACTCCGTCTGTCGCTTGCGGAGCGTAATTTAATATTTGAACGATATCATATGAACAAAAAATGAATGAAATCAAACCAGTATCATTGTAGGTAGAATTACATTCATGTGAGTTGCAGGTTAGGTCGAATAAAAAATGAGAAGAGTGATGTGATGATGATATCATGAGCATGTCTCATTGAGTGCAATAAATTAAATATGAATAACACAAGAAATGTTTTAATTTTTTAACGAGTTTAAGATCGCGTCAACGTATTTTTATTCTCAATTTTTTAAATGTTTGTACAGTCATTATAGTTTTATATAATACCACATTTAAATACGTAACTAGTCTACTAGACAGAATGTTTGCTTATCTAAATCCACATTACTACACATTCAACCATTCATTCGATTGCCACATTTACAGATAAACGAGACGAGCACAGTTACATATGTACAGTATCTTACTTACATCATCACCACCGTTAAAAATTTTTTAATGAGAGCGCTCTTTCAAACAAGATGCTTCAATTTATTAATACAAACACTTTACTTTGGTGCCTTTGGGGTTGCAGTCATTTATTTTATTGGAGTATCAATACTTCAAATCTAGGATTAAAACATTGGTAAATCAGAGCTTAAATATTTAATTAAAATTTTACCTTCCTTATTTGGCATATTTGCTATCATATTTACACAAATTTTTGCATTTAAATTACTAGTTATTTTACACTAAATTACTACTGCGATACAGTTACTATTTCCTACGTATGATTTCACAAACTCGTCAATTATTCACATTTTAAATATTTCTGAACTTTGAGAGAGTTCATCCTGGTCGTTCAGTTTTATAAAGTTTACCTTCTCATCATTCCCAAACAAGTCAGCAAGATTGACATTTTGTTGTACTCAAAACATTTCAACAAAGACCAAATAAATAATTCATCTACTTACTTCATACAATACAAATTATACAATACGTTCTTTTTCAGTCTAAAGCAAAAACTGGTAATTTATTTACGAACCTTAGACCTAAGCTAAAACGCCTGTTCTTTAAAAAATTAAAAGTTGTAAATGTTAATTAACTATAAAAATTATAAACCTGTCGAGGTAAACATTCGACAGCAAATTCTTCATAGTTAAAAACGCACCATTTCAATGTAAAAGTTTTAAAAGCATTATTATAATTAAAGATTCCAACTTAAATATTAACTAAAATTATGAACCAAATCTAGATTAATCCACGGAGGAGGTCACTTAAATATATTTATGTAAATGTGTACAAGGTTTAAAAAAAGGATATCGCCTTCAAACCGTACTTAAGTTTTGCCGTACTCATAAATAAATTCAAATGTTTACTCGCCATTAGCTAAGCCAATAAAGCAGCATTTGCATTGTAGATCGATATTTCCTTCGACAAATTTATTCTTTGGGGGAACACTATTATTAACATTCGCCACGAAAAGACTGTAAAGGTGAAGAAATAATGATACCTATAATGCCTATTTATTTATTTTCTGAGCTGTTGCTCAAAAAGAGACTCCAATTTTTTTTGCCTCATTTACCTTCCCAATGTTGCCTTCTGTCATGTTCACATTCTACGTGGATGTAAAACTTACATAAACAATGATACATTGTATTCCTTCTATTTTTCAGACATGTCGAAAAAAAGAAGAAAAATAGTGACGTAATAAAGCTTTCCAATCCAAACTCTAGAACTTATGTATTTAGTTAGTTTTCTCATATCTTGAAAGAATTTGAGAGTGAGAGAAAAGAGAGAGAAGCGAATGGGAAATGAAACCTTTATCTTAGGAACAGCAGCAACATTTTCACACAAAAAGGTTTCATTTACTATGACGCGCTTTTCCCACTCTCTCTTCACTCTCAAAAGTTTATTTATTTTTATCACTTGAGTGCATGTAATCGTATGTCAGGACATGCAGGGGGACTACAGTACTCTACAATGTAAAAGGGACATAAAATATATACACACAAAAGCAATTTAATTGACACCTGGGATACCTTGTAGATGATAAAAGTAGCAGCAGGAAAGAAGGTAAACAGTTGGTGGCTTTGATACAGACTGGGAGGCAACGCTACATTTCCTATTTTTCACGTGAAAAAGTACATCTTCTTAGGAGAAGGTAACATTAAACCAGCAGAGATAAAAGCACACTGTTTGGGAACTCTTAGGCATCCCTATTATGCTATGTACCTTCATATTTTAATCAGAATGTACCTTTTCAATTTTTACTCATTTATGCATTCAGTGACTGAAAAGGCGATAAAGCATACCTTAAAAACGTTTCTCCTCTCTGCCTTCCTCTCACCATTTATTCCTCTCGTACGAACTTGACTTTCATTACCGGGCAGCAACATGACTTGTGTAAACTATTGAGTTCACACATAAAAACGCAGCAGCGAATCCTAAAATTTTTTACCATGTCCTTTTATTCAATTTATTTTCACTCAGACTTAAATTAATAGTCTATCTACTTCACTTCAACCTTAATCCATAGTTCACCTATTTTTATGTGCTTTCAATTTAATTCTAATTTTAGGAATGTCGTGCGTCATTTGCACTAGCAAAGAAGGTCCAAATTTGCGTAGGTATGCAAGAGTACTACAAAGAGCAAGAAAATCATACTAAAATGACTTGATGATCGGGAAGTTCACGCTGTATCATAGATAAATTAGCTTGGCAAAAATTGCTCCTTTACTTTCATCATGTCATCAGCAATAAACGTGTTCAACTTATTCTGGAGAAGTTTTTTCTCATATAAGTAAATTAATACCGGTAATGCGAATATACTTATTTTTAATGGAGGAGAAATAATGGTGAGCGAGGAGAGTTCCACTTTCACAGATACCAGAGTAAAACGAGAATCCGAGCGAGAAAACGGTCAAGAAAGCATATATACATGTTCAAAGAAAAATCCATATTTTATGACCAAGCCATATGCTAACGTTTCATATTTCTCACAATCAGTCTTTTACAAACTTATGCACGCTAGTCTAATTCCTTTTACATTTATTCTAGACGCTGCTGAACGTGCATCAAGCATAAAATTTGATTTGATGCTTCCTTCATTTTATTAATTTCCATAAAACGTTTATCGCCGAAATTGCAATAAAACGTGAGGACTCTATGTAAATTCTTTGCTTAATGCCCTTTTGATTGACCTTGCTGAACTACTACTCGCTTATATTAATACAAGACCGAAATATCTTCTAATAATCCAATTAAGTATGTAACAAACTTTGATTATTTCGCAATTCTGAACATGTTTTTAAAATGCCAAAATCCGAATAAATATTTTTTTTACGTTTTCAACTATCCATTAAAAACGGAAAAGACACTGATTAAACAAACCGGAAAAGTTTTTAGCGTGCAGCCAACAAGATGAAAATGCTCACTTCCTAGTACCAGGGAAAAAACTACATCCGTCCGTAGGTGTTCTGTTCTGATGCCCATAATATCTCTTTCTCCAGGAGATAATGCAATAATGGAGAAAATAAAAATGGAAGCGCATTCACGTTCCTTCGCGTCGACAAAAAACGTGTGTCATTCAAGTAAGAGCGACGTCACAATGTAATTTTGTGGCAGCTTCACAAACAACAGTTTAGCATCGTCGTGAAGAAAAAAAAATTCCAAGCAAAATGCCACGAGTTGGAGTGGAGTGCTATTAATGTAATGTGTGTTGTGTATCCCATTGCTCTGCTGAAAGTGGTGGGGGGCTTGAGCTCGAATAATATTGGATTAAATGGCTTAAAAGAAATTCTTAATGGAAAATCTATCTCTTTTTCGAGTGAGTAAATGGCGTAGCATACACAATACGGAAAAATCTTTTTGAACAGCTTCTTTGTACATGTATGTACTATTACGGCATTTAGAAAGTGAAGCCAAATGACTTTAAATAGAAACGAATGAAGTGAATATCAAAATGGAGTTGGTGAAATAACATAGCAAATTTGAATGACACAAGAGAGAAGCCTCCTACTCAGATAATTATCATTATCTATCTAATCTTAAAACCGTTGCGCTTTAATTACACCGACTGTTTAGGATGGTTCGCTTGCGAAACAAAATTTAGTTCTTCTTTGCCAATCGATTCCTTTTTCTAGAGCTTTTCCTTTTCAAGTAGAAGCTGTTTGTTGCCTGTGGCATACGCCCAATTTATTTAGAAAATGAAATGTATATTTTTTTTACAATCTCGCTTTCAATTCAACTTTTTCTCTGAAAATTTGAAGAAAAAAGCGCAAAGCTTCATTACAAAAACATTGGTAATCTTTGGGGAAAAAAACTTTGCCTTCATCAAACAAAAGACATGATAAGAATGACAAACAGATTAGGCATACGAAGTAGCATATAGCTCACAGCCAGCACACCCCAAGCGAGCAAGAAAAAACTATTAACGAAGATTATGATGATGATAAAAAGTAATAGATACCCAAAGCAATACAAAAAAAGTAACAGAGTCAGAGAGCCTTGTGTTTGTGTACAGTTCACAGTCTCTTGATTGCCAAGAAACATGCATTGTGCTTTTAAGAAAAAGAGTGGATTGTGGAGTAGTACAGCGTACAGCTATCATCATTTTATTGTCGTATGTTCATAATAGCACGAAAAAAATTGAGGTCACATTTTCGAAACACATTCAACCTCTTCACCAAACCACAACCACAAAAAGAACAAAAGCCTATTTTAACTTGAATAGCGTGTTCCTATCAAAAAGTTATAATGTGATAAAATAACAATGCCACAAAAAAATTCTTTGAGAGTGCTAAAGCAAGCTTAGAGTCTTCATAAATATTTTTTATGCCAAATTAGGTAAAGGAAGTTGTAAAATAGAAAATGAGAAATTTCCAAATAACGCATTTTTATGTTATATGCGGTGTGGTGTGATGAGAGAAGAATGCACGCCTTCAAGTGCCCTTTTTGAACAAAGTACAAAGCGAATAATAATAACAATAAAGGGAAACACACCTTCCTCTGACATTGCCTTCAAGTGTATAAAATTAAATTGTGCAGAGTAATAGTCAATCCGCATCGACCATTTCAAATCTCATTTCAAATTTAGATCGAAGAGAGGGGAAAGGGGCGCGATGGAATGACATTGCAAAATAAAGTTCACAGCTCAAAGGAAACAAGCGATTATATCAAGAGGAGTTGTGCTACTCTTGTCTCAAATTGTCACAATGTTGGGAAATAAAGTTGGCCATAAATCCATCCTTAAATTAAGACTACACAAGGATAATGCCAACAAGACAAATATGAAGAAACGAGAAGGAACTGTAAATAACACATCAGGAAAAAAGGCATCGCTGCTATATTGCAAGCATAAATCGTATTTTTGAAAAGTTTCAAGTTACTCTCACAAGTTCTGCTTAGAGCTGTCTTTGGTTTGGTTGGTGTGTGCTCTTTAAATTTTAGCATTTTTTACTACTGTGTTGTGTACTCTTACGGTATCCCAGATTTATCTGAAAGAATTACGGTTATTTCTGCATAGCTTGAGGCTTTTTTATCAGCTACAATTGCTACATTGAAAAAATGAGCGCTTATATTTTTCTACTTTATGTAGTTGCAGAAGATGACTTCAAAACATGAATAGCGTGAACAGAAAGAATGTTATGTATAGAGAGGAGAAGCAATAATAATTCACTCTTTCAGAAGAGCCAGCAGAGTGAGTGGAAGGAGGAATGAAAGGAGTAAAAAAGCGATGCAATGCGAGTAATGTAGCATGGCATAGGAAGTATGAAGCTGCACAGCTTGTGCCAAGCCAAGACAACATTATGCATTACAAGAGAACTCCTCTGCCTGTCAACTCTCGCTTCTTATAAGTTTTTTATATGTGAAACTTAAACTGCTCCTCTGGGATTAACTTGTGTGCTCGCTTTATGCACACGAAACTCTACGAATGAAAACAAGAAACTGCGATGTTCTATCATTAAGGTATTATAGCGCTCTCTTCCGTAACACGTCACACTCTCCGACAAAATATTTCAAGGGCACTTTGTGTAATCTAATGGATGAGCCGATCCGATTGACTAAACTTGAGAAAATGTAAAGAACTACTATATAGATCGTTGGAATCGTATCGAAACATTTTCTACAAAAATTCTAAATTTCCGAAGGTTCGTAAAACGTTTTTTTATCCATAAGGCTAGGATTTTTGAAGTGATTTACTCAAATGATTGGATTGGCTGGAAAGGATTTTGGGGGTCATGTCAAGTATGTAAATATAATTCGATTAAATGCGCTGGGAAAAGTCGACATTATGTATATATAGTATGCGTATTAAAAGTTTGCGCATATTTAAATTCTATAAATTCCTGATGATACCAAGCCACTTCATTTCTTTCATGTAGGAACACTTATTTTGACTCCTGCTCACTTCAACTTCACCTATTAATATTCTAAACAAGTATGCTAAAATGTAAAATATTAGTAATAATAATGCAACCGCATTTGCATAGATATAGTTGAAATGTTTCATTTCGGCATTTAGAATTAAATTTATGATGACAAACTGTCATGTTAGTTCCTAATACAAAACTTTATTTTTCTTTTGCGTCTTATAAAGTAGTATGCTATTCGCTCTAGCTATTTTTGAGACTACATGATAGATCTACAGAATTATGACATGTACTAGTGCTATTTGCAAGGACCTCATTATTTTTGTTTTCAAAAGATTTTCTTGAAGCTGTCAGAAGGTGTGACATGATGTGCCTTCTTAAAAAATATTATATTTTTATTCTTTATATTAATATGTGTGTGAGTACATACAGCTATTACATGATGAATGTTTTTGTTTCCTCTTCGGAATATCAACGATTTTTCCGCGTCTTATGAAATGTTATGTAGAGAAGGCTTTGCAATTGCAATCCAAAAATACTTCGTGCATACAATAAAGTTATTTATTTATGTGTGGATATTTTATGCCTATTAAATCTTCTTTTCGTTTCAGATTCATAAATCATCTCTGAATCATTGAATTGATATGAGAACTGCTTGAATGAAAGGAAACAATTTTTATGCGCTTTTATGTTTCTGTGAAGTTTTTTCATGTCCATCGTACTTAAATTACTATGTATGTACCTGTATTTCATGCATTATTTGTTTCTTCTTGAAATTCGTGTGAATGGAAATCGTGTTGTTTTAAAAATAAAAATGTTGGGTTCTGACCCCAAGAT
>JAHZMX010001340.1:0-13885 GCA_027743895.1 Seira musarum | reverse complement strand
GTCATTGCACTTCATTCAAGCCGTTTTGAAAGAGACAAAATGCATTCGAGAATCCATCAATGAAGTTAACAGGTAGATTCGCATCTTACCATTCAGAGCATAAGAACTTTTAGGGATTTGCTTCAAATGATGAACCATCTTGAAAAATAAATGAATGAGTTGTAAGTTGTTGTCAGAAGTAAATGAAGAATGAAAGTTTGAGCAAGAGCAATGGAATGAGCTTTATTCGCAATAAAACCTATTGTGTACCTGAAAATGTAATGAATGTCCAGATTTTTATTGATGTTATCTCTTCTCCTTAGTTATTCTTCGTAATCATTGTGATATGATGATGATGACTAAATCATCCTCACGCATCTTCATTCATTCTATTAGAAGACCCAGACCCAGATTCATATTGGTTGAGAATTTGAATACTCGTCATCCCACGCCACCTACATCCGACATCTGATTAGGTGCAGTTGAGCTGACTAACGCAGTTTTTAGAAATAATGATTACAAAGTCATTTACATTTTTATGATTTTAAAAAACAATGTTAATATAACATTTGTGTTGGAGAACCTTCATATAACAGCCAAAATAAATCAACTAAATTCTGGATTTTAATTTCGTTCATCATAATGCAAATGCTAGTGCATTTTTTTACATTCATCTGTACCTCTTTTCAGAAATTTTGAATAATATTATCTTGTATAATTCGAGCTGCAAATCGACCCAAAGTAGAATCGGACCAGTTTAACAGGCTCAACTGGACACTCCTTAATTTTGCAAACGACTCCCAGCTCGGATTGCATGGATTCCTTGAACTTTTAAAAAAATGCAGCTCCAGGTTGATCTATTTTATGACTCAATTCAATATCCTGCTTTCAACTCATATAATGTGTCATATACTTAAATAACGGACAATAAGTAGTTTGGTGGGAGATCGACTCATTGCTGAGTAATTTGATATTTCAATAAAAAAAAAGACCTCATAGAGAAATTTCCGACTTATTAAAAATAAAACCTATATATTTTTCGCACTGGATTAATATGCAAATATAGTACTGATGAATGAAATGATTCGTAGTACGTACTACATCCTAGCACCAATATGGTGCAGCTTTAGAAATGAATTCAACCGAGTGACGCTTTGCAAGTAAAACATTTCGAAGTCAATTGCGTTGCGGACACTATGAAAAAAAAACTGTCGAAACAAAGAAAAGGGAAAAACCCTTTGAATAAAGAGGAAAACTATTTTTCGAAAATTCACGATTCAATTCGATTCAGCCCAAATACCGAACCATTGTTTTTAGCATAAAAGAAGAAACGAAATGTGTCTTTACTTTAGCTACAAGGAAAAGCACAGCATGATAATCTGTTTGTTACATTATGGGATATATTTCAAAGAATTAAATTTCAGCTTTCGCCGATTCCTAATTCAATCAATCAAAATCTTTGTAAACTTTGTATACATTAGGTGTAGGATTGTTAACAAAAGGCTAAATTCTGTTTCTTCTTTTCGCACATTTCAATTTCAGTAAAAATGCAGAATGAATGTGAAAGCGTGCGAAAATCTAAGCTTCCTTTACAATTAAGATGAAAATGCAAATTAGCTTTTTGCTAGCGTTTTAAAATACGTTTATGTAATATCGGTGGTTAAGATGTTATCACATCGAGGATACTTTTAATTAAAAACCGTTATTCATCACGTTTAATTACATAATGTTGAATAATTTTCAAATGTGGATGGATCCTTCAAGTCTTTTAAGAAGTAAAACATTTTTTCGACTATAAAAGTCGAAAATGCTGCCTTTTGAAATTCAGTACAGTTTTCAAAGTATCAGTGATCACAACGTAATCCAATTCCAAACCTCAAAATGAATAAGCTTGTAAGTGAAAATCGGAAATCAGGGTTTCAAGAATGTTTGTAAGCATAATTAAATTTCAATGAGAATGATGTTTTTCTAATAGTGCGTATACCTCATCCTCGGGATGATCATTGCCGCCACTCTGACCTCAGCACAAGAACCCAAGGGAAGTGTCAGAGAAAAGCGTGGTTATCATCATCACGGTAATCATATAGAAAACATCATCCAATTTGCTGTTTTGAAGCAATTAATCATTTGAATTTTTAAAAAATCAGGACATGGACATGGTCCAGGTGCTGGTGGTGGTGCTCGTGGACCAGTAAGAAAATAGTTTTCATATTTTGAAAAGTTCGTACTGTCTATAGACTTGTAATAATTTATTGTTTTTTTTTTTTAATTTTAAATCTAGATTTATTTCTGTGGATGGGTAAGACAATTTTTGTTCTTTTTCTTGAGATTATGTGAACAAATTTTGTTGATCAATTATTTCTGTAAAAAAGGTCGGAAGTAAAATGGGTAAGTTAGGGATACAAATATATTTTCTTTTGAAATATTTTGATTATTATTATCAAATCAGGATAAATTATTACTATCAATCTCTTTTTTGAAAATAGGTTCCAGCTACGGGTACCATCACGGGTAGTTTAATCATGGCCATAGCTCCTGACAGATATAAACTTTCTACGTCATTGTCCTCAATTGTCTTGTTCGTTACCTTTTTGTCATTTTGTAAATAGTAAATACTCAAATCATGGCAATAAAAACTGTCTAATCAAACGTTCATGTACTTTAGTGACATAATTACTCCTATATAATTCATTCACAACGACTCTACAAGTAAATCATCCAAAATTACAGTAGTCAATAAATATTGATCAAGGCAGCCTTTAGCCTGTGCCATTTAAACTAAGGAACAAAATGTGAACCCCAAGACAGAGCTACCCATAACCGGAACCATTTGTTTTGTTCCCAGTAACCAGGCAACGTACAGGAGCTACTCTGGATCTCATTTACTATTCAAGTTTACCACATGTCCGGTTCATTTGGGGACTGGAACTTTAATTTTGGCAAAATAGCCAGGGTTTGGTTGAGCCTTTTTTCTGAACCACAATTAAAATGGCCTGTATTTGTATTGGTCCCGTATCGAGTGGGAAAACACTACTTTTAAAAAGACTACAAGGAGCAGAAGTAAAAACATTTTTAAATATGTTATTTGAATCATTTAGTTGAAAAAGTTAAATAACAAAAACATTACCTTATTTCTTTCCATTCCATCCTTACATCTTTAAGATTGACTGTAGCTTCTCAACGGTGGAAACGGTTGGTTCAAATATTGTCCAACTTCCTAAAAACCCAAATGTGAATAATGGAGACAACGGAACCAACAACGCTCCTCATTCATCAAGTACATCCCAAAAAATGGAAGACAAGGACTTTGTCAGCGTTAGAGAAATTGGTGGGTCCATGTCACCACTGTGGGCGTCGTATTATAGTCCATACAAACCTGTAAGTTTCACTTTCACCAAATATTCAATTACTAAACATGCCGTGCATAATTTCTCATAGTACTCAAGTCATCATTCCATATTTAAGATAATCTACGTGATCGACGCCAGCAATCTATTTCAAGTGTCAATTGCTACAGTACATCTCATGGAAATCCTGACACACGAGAAACTCATTCGATGTCGAATACTCATCCTCCTCGCAAAGCGGGACTTGACGGATGCAAAAAAGTTGAATCTTTTG
This sequence comes from Seira musarum, assembly GCA_027743895.1. Lineage (NCBI taxonomy): Eukaryota > Metazoa > Arthropoda > Collembola > Entomobryomorpha > Entomobryidae > Seira > Seira musarum. The sequence goes on along the minus strand of JAHZMX010001340.1, from coordinate 10,285 downwards.
AAATTTATGATGAGACTAGATAGTATTATCAATCAGGTTGGAAAGCGCATTTCTCTTCTTGAAGCCAGTGCAATGACTGGAGACGGCATCGAGGAAGTTAGAGCGTGGATTGTTGAGAACGCAGCATTTTCAGCGAGACTTTACCAGATAGAAAATGGAATTCCAATCAATTCTAAGGCCATTCAAAATATCTAGTTTTAGATTAATTCTTAGTCCACTAATAAAAAATATGCTTGTGATTCTGTAAAAAACATAAATATCATTTTTATTATAAACGATATTTGCATACAATTCTAAATCTCTGGTCTTACATTTTTGCACCATTGAGGTGAATGATCACATGCATACATCATGATGTCATCATCACAGGTGATGCTTTTTACTTATAATAAATAACATTCATTTCATTTCATACAAAACATCAGCTTTCATTAAAACGTACTTGAAATATAAACACAACTATNATTCTGTAAAAAACATAAATATCATTTTTATTATAAACGATATTTGCATACAATTCTAAATCTCTGGTCTTACATTTTTGCACCATTGAGGTGAATGATCACATGCATACATCATGATGTCATCATCACAGGTGATGCTTTTTACTTATAATAAATAACATTCATTTCATTTCATACAAAACATCAGCTTTCATTAAAACGTACTTGAAATATAAACACAACTATTACCGATTAAAAAAAACAAACAGTTTGTAACATCATGATGGACATAATTTATCCCTTCACAATGACGAAACTTATATTTTTTTTCGAAATTCTAGATTGATGATACAGTTTAAAAGTACAATAATATGCACAGATCTTGTAAATTTTTCTGGTACATAATTGTATCGTAATTAAATAACAATACTAATTCAGGTGGCTTAGAGCAAGAGCCTTTAATTCAGGAACGTATTTACCATCCATAACATTTTTATTGTACGTTAACTATATATAGCATAATCATAAAATTTTTTTTCAAAGGTACGCATTCGCTAGGTACAGTGGTACAGAATTCATTTTACGTCAAGTTCCATCACTAACAAGAATTGTTTGAGAATATTTATATGCTGCATTGGTAGTATTATGGTACTGTTATGTTATATCTAGTCTGACTTTAAATTATTTAGCTTCAACAAGTGTGTCTCTATAATTTGTACTTCCGTGGATTTGGAATTTGGACAAAATAATAATATTTTATAAGGTAGGTTCTTATGATGACTCGTGCAGGTTTAATTTAGTCTACATGACTTGTGCGAACCAAAAATATACTGATTACTTATTTGTTTAAATAAAATAATTGATGTGACTTGTCTAAATTTTTTCTTAAGTGATTCTCTAGCATTCAATAAAAAATTTGCATTACAAATAGAATGTCACTTATTTACTACCACACGTACTGATTGTGAGCATAGAATTTTATGACAGGAGAAAAAGAAACCTGTCATTTTATGACAGGAGGTTTAAACCCATTTTTGTGGGAAAAGGGTGATAAGATAACAACGTTTACTAACACTAATTTAGTAAAATAATAATAAAAACAAGCAAATGTGAAAACAGAAAGAAGATTGTACCTAATCATACAGATTATGAAGAGTAAACAATCAAGCGTAAAACACATCTTGAAATTTCATGCGTACAAGAATTTCTGACTTTCCAGCCGACGTAAATCCTCCAAAATCCTGGATTCGAAGTTTGGAAATGTAGAGATAGTCCATCAACTCAATGCACGCCTTCTCAGAGATCTGAAAATAAAATAAAACATTTTAGTATGATTAGAAGCAGTTGGCTATTGAGTTTTATTTGAAAGTTGAAGCCTGTTGATAGACGATTGGCTTCAATTCCAAAGTACCTGTGGAGAGGAGATATCAAGGTAATTGAGCCTATGGCAATTTATGACACCACACAGCAATGAGACATCGGTAATGCTGGCAGTTTTCAGAGTCAATCTCCTCAATTCTAAAAATCAAAATCATTTATAAATTTTTTAATAGTTTCACACAGAAGTAAATTGCATGCTATAACATATACGGGAATATGCTTGAATTTACCTGCTAAACTTCCAATAAAATGACTGTACCGCATCAAGTTTCGGTTTATAATTCTGAGATCTCTTGGACGGGCTGATAATTCAGCTTTGGAAATGGATAACTTTGAGCCGGTAACGCCTTCATCCGTGAACGTTGGTTGCGAAGAATCCACATTCTGAATGATGGTTAAATCAATCAAGTATGGCAAATCTCTGAAGACTATTGCCAACCCTACGTCAGATAACCTATCTGCAGCAGTAACAGCCACTGTTTCAACGATTTTTAGGCATGTCAGTGTATGTGGAATAGAGAGACTCCGGCTCGGGGCCAAGTCTACCGGAGTTACTCTATCTTGTGAAATTGTCAAATCTTTCAGAGCAGGAAAGTTTGACAAAAAGTCAGTTCCCAACACATTCACTCCAATCAACGTTAGCTCCTCCAGTTGGAGTAAGCGTGGCCATTTCAGAGGGTTTTCAGTAGCAGATCGGATCACAAGGCGGAGTAAGCTGGACCGAAATGTTTCCAAAAACCAGCATAGAGCTTCCGGCTGCACGTCTTCCTCCACCAACACGCTCAACTTCTGGAGCGGGAAGGCTTTCAAAGCAAATCTTTCCATGCAATCGATATCCAAAAAGCTGAGGGTAAAGTGTTGGATCTCTTGTACGCAGCGTAGATTCACATTCTCAATTTCAGTTAAATTAAAGAGAAAGGCGCTGTAGTGTCTGTGAGCATCCCTAGGTGATTCCACATCCGGAAAATACTTGATCCGAGTTACATTTGGCATTGCAGCTAATATTTGGCCGATTATTGGACTTTTAAAAATTACCTCTCCGTTTGGGAGTGGGGGGAGTCGGTGCCAGTTGGTGGCAAACAAATTAAAAACCTCTACTTTCTCCAACTTTCTAAACATTCTTTGTGGGTTAAAAAATTTGGCAGCGGAAGGGAACTTGCCTCTAAGGGTTAACTCTTGTAAATTTGGTAAATGATCGGAAAAGAGATCCTCCAGATAGGTAAGATTCACATCGCGATACCTAATGTCCAACTCTAGGGCTTTCACATGAAGGCCACATTGTTGAGCAAATTGTTGCAAGAGGTCGACAGACAACTTGTTATTGATGATGATCGTGTAGTTTTCCCACATAATTTGCATTTTGGAAGCGTCTTGGGTGTAGCGCGAAAGAGAAGTGACGTCTAAGCGCACGCGAGTTGTGGTTTGGAGCGGCTTGGTTGCAGCTTCCCTTAGTTCTTTATTTAGAAGGCGACATGCTTTCAGCGACTCACAGTCAAGATACTTTTGGAATACTATGCTCAAGACCTAAAAAAACCCACAAAAAAAACAAACATTTTAGGGGTAAAAAATTTGCATACCAATTTATAAAATTGCAAATAATAAAAATCGCAGGCACACGCTGAGCAAGTATTTAAGTGAAGAGCGACATTCATGACGAGTGATAATAAAAATGTTTTGAGGAACGAACATAGTGAANTGTAGTTTTCCCACATAATTTGCATTTTGGAAGCGTCTTGGGTGTAGCGCGAAAGAGAAGTGACGTCTAAGCGCACGCGAGTTGTGGTTTGGAGCGGCTTGGTTGCAGCTTCCCTTAGTTCTTTATTTAGAAGGCGACATGCTTTCAGCGACTCACAGTCAAGATACTTTTGGAATACTATGCTCAAGACCTAAAAAACCCACAAAAAAAACAAACATTTTAGGGATAAAAAATTTGCATACCAATTTATAACATTGCAAATAATAAAAATCGCAGGCACACGCTGAGCAAGTGAAGAGCGACATTCATGACGAGTGATAATAAAAATGTTTTGAGGAACGAACATAGTGAAGAACGAGCGATAAGCGAGAGAGTTGACACAGTCTGAAAATATAAAAACGGCGAACTTTCTCTATGGGAAAAGATTTTACAAGCGTTACCTCGGAGTCTCGGCTCTGGAGGGTTAGAACAGCGTCCATTAGTTCTACAATTGATGATTCGTCCTCGTCTGAATCCATCTTTGGGAATTTCCCGTAATATATGTCTCCTTTCTTTTGCCAACTTTTACCTACGCTTAACCGCTCTCGTAGTAAGAAAGGGTATTTTATCTTAATTATAGCATATCGTTGTCTATCCCTCGTGATTGAATACATGTGCTACATAGAACACGTAGGCAAGGCAAGACGCAATGTATTTTCCTCATTAGCTTAAAAATAAAGTATTTTATCGATACTGATAAGGCGTATGATTTTTGTACTTGTCACGTACCCTGCGGAAGTTGCGTCGTTTTTGTTCATTCATCCACCATTCACTTTACCGTTTTTAAAAAAATACTCCTCCATTCATCTAATACTATAGAAGAGATAGTTTGAAAAGTTTGAGACACACATACACGTTTACTAATTAGCTGGAAAATTAGATTTGATAAAACTTTGTAACACGCAATCCTAACGTCTAAACACGAAAATGATTACTCTCAGACTGAACGAAAAAATATGTATTCGTATTATTTTTTATCACAGCTTCCTCAGGATACTTGGTCCGTTCTTTGATCACATCTGAAAAAACAATAGTACAACTTTTACATTTTAAAAAGTAGACGATGTTTAAAATTTTGAATCCTTTTTTAACAAAAAAGGTTTTTAAATTCCCTTTATTACAAACTGCATACAATAAGTTTCTCATTCTAAAACGGACCTTTTCTCAAGGGGACATGTCACAAGCAATTCAACTTCTACCCTATCACAGGCAAAGTCTGAAAAATCTAAAGTCCGCCCCTTACGCGTGGAGCGGATTAAAATTGAGAATGCATATTTTTATCTTTCCTTTTAGAAGTACCTAAACTAAAACCGGCAGAATTTCTCTGAAGTTTGACTTTTCATACGCAAAGTCTGTTCCTGAATGAAAGAATTTTTTTCATCTGACAATAGATTGCGGGTACGAATAAATGGAACTTGCTACTCAGCTAATATTTTTTTCCCAAGAACATTCGTTTTCCTTGTCGCTCTGCTCTAGAAAATCAGACAGACTCTGACGTCCCATCTCCCACTTCTCTCCTCAATAGCTCGATATCAAACAAAACGGTGGTGCTTGTTCGCTCATGTTACAAAAAAAAAATGATAAAAGTAGGCAGTTTTGTCTGTCAATAAATGCTTGCTTAGAAGTTTATCAAGAATTTTTTTTTGTTCATGGTATATACTTGCCATGAAATGACATGATCATTTCATTACTAAAAAGTCATGAATTGGTTAAAACCATGAAACTATGTTAAACATGCTTTATACATCGTCCGACATGAATAAAATATTAGGTATGCTATAATAATGATAGTCTTTTACATTTTAAGTTGTCTGTAGTAGCCTCTGGACCCGCAAATTACTTGGTAACTGCGAGTTTGCAGTGCAAACCCACCTATGATACAGACAAGAGAAAGACTTTTTTTCCTTGATTTTGGAAACTAAATATCAAAATGCCAAGGTTCAAAGAAACGTAATTCGAGCGTTTCATTCATTTCTTTCTCCAATTATCGATCTTTATCTCCAATTCTCTGTCTCTAGGATTCAAGTATCTAATCTAGATTTACAAGGAGTAATGGTAGTAATACGTAATGAATTGACCGCTGACGTTGATCCCTATTCGCAAAGTGGTGGAAGTGTGAAACCGCGATATACACAAAGTGACTTACTTAGTAGACGATAGCGTAGGCATGTTACTCTCATGGATGTAACATGTACTTTCAATTTCTACCCAATGTGCCAATTCTCTTCTTTGGCTATGCTTTGCACTTCTATGAGCTAGTCTTTTATGTCCATGAGAGATTATGTTAGGACAAGAAAATCATGCTATGTTAGGCCAAGCCAGACTTGTAAAATTTTTTGCTTGTCTGGCTCTGGCTGGAGCGTGAGAAGGACGCTATGTCATTGAGTACGGTAGAATATCTCATGCTATTCAAAAAATGAGTATAGATTCTAGAGTATACCAGCAAAGTTCTATAAGTTCGAGAGATGTTGGCCGACTAACCTTCAACATGTATTCTTTTGCATAAAGGCAAAATTTAGAAATGCCTCTTTATATCATATAATTTGGGACGACACGTGCAGATACTATATCTATAATTCTCAAATGTATGTATGCGTGACTTCTAATCAAAAGAAAAGTGGACGCGTTTGCTAAAATTTGACTATTTTATTTACTGTAAAAAAAGATGAAATGAAAAATTTAAATAAGTAGTAATATAATTGTGATGATGATGTTTAGGGTAATGAATGAACACTAAATGTTTTGTCTTCTTTGTCAAGCCCATTTTGATAGCCATTATCATTTATTCCTTCTCACAGATAAAAGTATGAGTGATTTCTTTTGTTTAGCCACAAGAACAAGCTAATAATAATAGGGAATGAATCAATTAACCCGTCCCGTAACTACAAACAGTAACTGGTTCCTACCGGATTAAAATCAGCAAGCAGCTACATCGTCAGTGGCACAAGAAACCAGGTTTTGTATAAATGCACTTTTTCCCTGATTTTCTCTTCTTGTACTCAACTCAACATACAAATACAGCGAACTGAACACGGAACTACTGACTGATACTTTGTGCCAAAAAATAGCGCACTTCACTCAACCGAACTTTCTTCCTTTCCTGGCAAAATGCTATGTGAATGACTTTCCTCAGAGGGCTGAGCAAAAATGAGAAAATATCGCAAGCGAGAGTTCACTTTTACACTTTAAAAGTATGTATGAGACTACGGGACTGGCTACATCGAAGAACCTCCACGTGCTGTATACCTAATGACGTTAGTATTGCAGCTATATGGATAGCAGATGAGAAGAGGGGAACTAAACGACCTCAGAAATGGGACCGGCTCTACAATCCCGCTCACGACTGTTCCATCCAAAGAAAATTCCCTTTCCCATTATTTTCGGTAATACATTTGTCTCATCAAAAGAATCTCTCTACATTACATTATTCTTATATCAAAAGCATAGCATCTCCTAAGCCAATACCTTTTCCTTTGTTTAAATTGAGTTGTTTGAAGTACCCTGAAAGAATTGGAGGAGTTCTCCTTTATCATTTTAGGGTATGTGATGAGGATTTTGTTTGAAAATTATGAGAAGCACATAACATACAACACAACTGGTAACTGGTAAGACATACAGATAAAAAGGCAAAGATGCCCCAGCGTTAAAGCTACAGCTCTTTATACGTCAGTCAAATGTGTAATTTACGTAAGAGTTTCAAGTAAGTGGAAGCATCACGCTTGAACTCAGAACTCATGAAAGGAGGATGAAGTTGCGTCTGGTCTGGTTCGCTGAAGAAAAAGGCGTACTAGGACTACTACTACATTTGCTTATATGGGTACATGGGGTACGAAGCGAAAGAGGCATGTTCACAGAATTTTTTTGTTAAACTCGTGGCACTTAACTTACATGTCCCATACTCATACTGATGATGGTTAATATAGTGAACCCAATTGTGTAGTATTATGTTGGGTCTAGTCTAGCAGTAATCTGCAAAGTCTCAAGTTTTCAGCAAATACTGACATGCTATTAAATACATTGCATTGTACTTTTGCAGACTGACCGTGATCGTCGTGGTGGAGAAAAAAAGCAAAAATGTGTCCGCTCTTGAACTACCAGTTTTGCTTATGCTATATCATCATCGCTGTCTGAAATGCTTTTAGGCGATATGCAAAAAAATTATAACTGTGCTCCGTTCCTTTTGTATGGATTCCATGTTCATGCTGTATCGCACCACACAGGTGTTTAAATATGCATGCCAACCTTCCACATGTCGCGTTATCTAACCGGGACAACGAATTGAAATGAATGTCGGCCTCTACTCTACACACGCGTAGCATCTATTATTATTGACTGATGAATGACTTGAGCTTTTTATTGGACTCCCAGGATTTCCCACACATTTTCTTAGAATTAGTAAAATCAACAATTTTTTTGTAAATATTTTGAAAAGTTTTCCATTGGTCTAAAACCTTTTTATAAATTTCCATTGTGCGTCAATATCAGCAAAAAATAGCTATTTTGATATGGTTTAAGCTTAAGCGAAACGGTCATTTTGATAGCGAAAAAAAATGTTTATATTTCTGCCGCCTAAGCACTGACTTACTCTGCTTAGGTCTTCTTTTCAATCGTTTCATAATGAGGAACTGTCATGTCATGTCCGACATGCTACTTTGTATGTACTACATACTACGCATTGATTCAAAAAATTGTGAATAAAAAAACGAATCAAAGAGACTCGTGCATGTAATGTAGGACAGAAGATGATGATGACGCGTTTCAGTCATAGCCATAACCATGATTGTAAACCCACGTCGCCAGTGTACCACTTTGCTTGGGATGATGCTTGAACTTTCCCATCCCATCTCATTAGGCCTCGTGTAAGGTATTGTTCAAGAGCAGCTCTCATCTCGATCAAGACATTGCACTCGGCGCATTCAATGTTTCTCTACTTAAATAGCTGACTCGTAAATACTGGATGATGCAGATCGCTTCCTTACCAACGAGAAAAGTCAAATTCAAGAAGCGGAAAGACAAACTGAATGGCAATACTTATAGTTAGTTCTTAAAATTCAAATCTAGACCATTAGTAAAACTATTACGTGTCTTCAACATTCTCTAACAAAAACTAGTTTTTTCTGGAAAAGTTGGAAAAAATCGAGTCATAAGTTTTACTAAGATTTATGGAAGACTGTAAAAGTTTAGATATGTAATTGATAGTGGAGCCGAATAAAAAGATTTAGAAAGGAAAAAGGTTTTCCCATCCTTCCCTCTTCTTTTTCTTTTTATCTGAACATGCATTAGAATGAAAGTTGCAAGTTCCATTTTTATGATACCGCAAATGAGCAGCATGATAACGATTTGGTATTTTCAGGTAATGAACAGGTACGCTTTGCAAGACAGTAAAAAGGGAAAATGCTTCGCTTGGTAATGGCTGGCTGATTTGATTTGCGTAGGTATCTATATACGCACACCACTGCACTGTACTGCTTTTTTTGTAGTAAGCAGAACAATTTCAGACACATAAATTGCTCTGCATGAACCAAAAATACGCAAAAATCAGAGATATGATTTTTTGTTGTTTTATGCGACTAACCCCACGTAATTACCGAGTTGCTGATTTGCGTTAATAATGCTAGCGCGCATCATATATATTGTAGTAAGATTGTAATGGTATTAAGACCAAGTTTTTCGAGGCTTATCAACCGACAAGACTGCATTTTAGCGTTGGCGTTCAAGAAATGACGCATTCTAATTCAGCGATTTAGGTATTTGTAGTTGTGTTGTGATGATGACGTCAATGCGCGGTGAAAAAAAGTGACGTGACGAAGGAGCCCTACTATATACAGTTCATTCACATCCACGTGGACGTATACCTACTAAACACAGATAGATAGATTGTTGCACCATTCGAATCATTGTTGTCCTTTTTAGTACAACATTCAATGAACCTTTGCATTGTTTAGTAAAGCGAAGAAAGGGAGACAACGGCTCCTAGTACACTGAGTTTGTTTGCACGTGTCTCTTTCAAACGGTATTTTTGTGAGAAAATGCGAATTCATGGGACTATGCATAAAAAAATATTTCAGAACTTTGTTCATATCCTCTCTACTTCCTCAATGAGAACTAGCGGGAATTAATCTGATTAATCTGTATGGCATTTTGCATGAAATGCAAAACATGTAGAGTTCTTCTTGACTTTAGGCTTCTGACTCAAAGATTTAACAAATTCGGAAATAGAAATTCAAATTAAGTTTACATTACATATTAAATTATCGGGCTATTTATTTCTTAACGTGATCATCAATATTACGTAATCATTTACTATTTCAATCAACGGGCATCTCTACTAATAACTTAACTTGTTGACGCACAAATCCTTTTTCATAACTTGACGCATTCGGGATTTTTAATTGCATTGACCTTACACGCCCAACGTTTTTACGTGAATGTTGACGTATCATACGAGCTACCTCCGACTTGTACCAGTGAAGTCATTCGGATTCCAATTTATTCAAAACCATAAATATGAAAGTTTAAGTATGTTTGTAAAGATAAAGGAAATTCCAGTATCCTCGGAAGAGGCTAAAGAAGGTATTTTGTCAGAGATTTTCAGTAGGAAGTTCAAGGCCATGGAAAACACGTAAACAAGTCGATAACAGCACAGTGAATGTGCGTCACATGCCCGAAAATTCTCGCCCAAATGTAACAGATACCCAAAGTGGAGATACCCAAAATCCCTTTACCA
>JAHZMX010001339.1:6186-17913 GCA_027743895.1 Seira musarum | reverse complement strand
TCGGACCAAATACTCCTTTTCTCTTACCTGATTCCAATAACGCAATTGAAATAAATCTTACAAGAACCAATTTCACGGCTCATTTCCTTCATGTCACGTAGTAAACCCGAGTTTTTTCCCTTAATAATTCTACCCACTTTGGAGAGAGGGTACGATAACATAACACTTGGGAAACTCGATTAAATTTTTATGAACATTTTATAAATTTAGGAATTGGCTTGTTCCTCTGCACGGTCCAGTGGTGCATAGTGCTTTTGCATAATTTACTTGGAAAAAACACAGAGTCTAGACGTACACTCCGTTAAACATAAAAATTATACGCAACCTTATCTTTTATATGCCACATTGTGACTTTATTCTTGGGAAGAAATGAAAGAAAACGAAATTAAATCAAACCAGTTTTCTTTTATTTTCCTAAAAAGAATGTTTAACTTGCTCATTTCATCAACTCTACCTGAGAAACAGATCGATCAAATGAGCGATATTTCCCTGTTCCAGGTACATCGATTGTGTGTTGCCTCATGAGAGAGGAATGGGGGCTGAAAGAGCTTTGACGAAACCAAGGAAGAGAGATCTTCCTCCTAGGCTTCGAGGATTTACTAGATCCTCCACTTGCAGCACTCTTTTTATCACTCATTTTGATTTCCTTTTTATATCCCAAATTATTGAACACACATCACAAAAACATTCACATAAAATTCCAATAAAAACAAACACAATTTTACCACCACCAATTGCTCCTTGTTAAAAAAAAGATTTTCTTTTCTAGCTCTTCCTCGAAACACGTTATATAATAAACAAGTTTAAAATAGGTTTCCGATAAAATTACACTGAAAACACAAATATCCCCGAGCCTTCTCTTGCTTTTACAGATTTTACAACTGTCACATTAAAAAAGGATTTGTGTGGCATATTTACTTTTTCTAGAGAATACTGTTTGCTTTCCTCTTCGTTAAGTACACACTTTCACCTTTAACATTATCATACTCGTTTTGTTTAAATTCATGATCATTGAGAAACTATTGGACATTTTGACAGTGATCAAATCAAAACGATCGAATTAAAAGGTTGAGAACACCACAATAGCGTGACTACGACCAGACGTCATGACCAAAAACAAAAAAAATCAAAACAACAAAGGTCCAGCCTAGTGGCAGGATGAGCACGACCACACTATTGTGTGACCATTACACCAGAGAAAAGTGTCCACAATCCACAACTCCTCTCAGCCACTGCTGTTCCTGACTAAAAGTGGTTTGCTCGAGTGCTAAAAATGTGTACGTTATTAGATGATCAATGGACGCACATATCACATGAGAAACCACAGAAAGGAGAGATTTGGAAATGTCGAAACGACGAAATGTATATTACATTACAGGTACGAGGACAAAAAAAACTTTTTTGTTTGTAATGATGACGGCGATAAGGATGATGCAACCACAAATAAAAATACTTCTTTCATCACTACCGAAATCTCGACACACAATTCACATTAATCGGAAAGACGGATTTGCTTCCCGTGGTTGATCATCAAGTCACAACACCCTACGTCTACTAAAAATGTGTATCATTCTACGGACTTAACAGAGAGGCTTTCACTTTTTTTTGCTCACAGAAAAAAAATGAGATGATTGAGCGTTCTTCGAGTTACCCCTCTCCATCTGTTTACTACCGTGTTTAGATAAAACTCTTCACATTTTTCTTGAAGAGAAAAGAGAAAGAGGATATGTAGTAAAGACTCACAGAATCGTACACAGTAATCGTTGCAGACGTCATTCCAAAAAACACAGATTGGCAAAATGTTTTGCAGCATCTGAATAATGATATGTCTCTTTCGCTTTCATATTTTCCAATAAAAATACCTTTTATCTCTACAAATATTACTCCTACCTTCAATAAAATAAATTGAAAAATATTGCCAATTTTGGCATAATACGCGAATGTTATAAATAGCACTTATGATTTCTTCTTCCTCTTTTTAGAAGCGATACCTTCTCTCGCAATCAGCTTCAGAGAAGAAATACAGTGGAAAAAACGCTGGACATGCTTAAAAGCCAGGTGCTCGTAGGAAGGGAGCGAAAGAACTAACTTGTTTTTCCTGCAGACATCGCACTATTTGATCTCTTTTTGCGAGCGTAGCTAATACTAATGTAAGAAATTTCTCAAAGGTGAACTACGACCTTTTTAGCATCAAACAGCTTTTGCACTTTATTCATTAAAATAAACAGTACATTTAGATCCTAGATTACTTATTCAACCACTTAAACTCAACACAACTAACTCGTGTATCGTCAAACACTTGAGAGGAAAATGACAGCAATGGCAATGCCGCATCATAAAAGACAGAAAAAATCAATCGAATTACTTATTATTCGGGAATGTTGTGCGAGCAAAGGCCTTGTTGTATTGTGAATGCTGTCTGGTTTGAAAATGAGACATTTTTCAAGTCTGCACTGCAGTCTAAAAGGTTCGCTTTGTGGGGACAAAGCGGAAGGCAAATGTTTGCTTCGCATTACCATGCTCTCAAGCTTTGCAAGCCTTTATGCACGGCCAGTGCTAGACGACAGATTTACAAGGCAGCGTTAGTTCACACTTTTCATTCTTCAGCTCGCTAGTCGTTACTACCTTCCCTGTTCAATTATTCAGATCGAAAAATTATTTTTTGTTAAATAAAACATAAAGCAAAGTTTTTGTCCCAAATAAATTTTGTTCGTTCATAACTTTACGAATTCTTTGGAAATTCCATTGTCGCAGAGGAGGAAAAACGTGACAATCTGCAAACAGACTTGATGGAAGAACAATAGAAACTCTACCGAATGAAGCAAATTTTGTTCGAAAAAAGGGAAAATAAATTTATGGGGCGGCATGACCTTTTGCACTTTTTCTCTGATTCTCTTTGAAACTAATTAAACTAAATGCCTTCCATTCGCTTACGTTAAACTTTTGAAGATATAATGAATCAAAGCAACCATCAGTGAATTTCAGATACACGTGTACATTAATTAATTATACTTAATAAAAGTTTTATAGCTGAGTTTTAAACAACAACTTGGCAAACAGGGTGCTTCTGCCTTCGATTTGTATCGATCGTAAATGAAAAGTAAAGTAGAATTCAACGCCTTCTTTCTCTGAAAGAATAAATTCTACTCTTGATGACACCCAACAATAGCAAAATTTACACCTGACTATTCCAGTCAAACTCAATTGTAAAATATGAGATTTTCGTTGTACAAAAAATAATGAGAGCTTAGGAAAGATCGTGCGTATGCTTAACAGATTGAGGGTGTGGAATAGTACTATTGCCCCATGTATCTCCAACGCAGGTCTTTTTTCACAAGTTTGAGACACCTCACCACTGCCGTAGTTCCCGCATTTGTCTAGCTCTACTCTCCATGTGTCAGAAAAGTTTGTCTATTGCGGTCAGGTACATATAAACGGTTGTTGCCTTTAAAGATTCAATGTCCACAAACTTGCCTTCTTGAGGAATGGAGAGAACTTTATAAGAAGAAGAATTAAATTCTCAGAATGTTAATAGGTCTTAAAGTTTGACTAAAAGTATACATATGCAACTATGCTTTTCGTATTTACTTTCCCCGAGTAAATACTTAACGACTAAATTCGTTTTCCCACAAACACGTTTAAAGAAAAACAAGCTTAAATTCAACCATGACGCATGAACTGTTGCCGCAGCTATCTGTGAAGTTAATGGGAATAATCATCCAAGATAACCGCAAGATATGCACATATTTTATACTCTATTTTCTTATTTTTTGGATACACATCAAAGAAGAAAACGAAATGGAGAGTACTATTGCATTGTTATGTAAATTCGTTCGTGCTCAACGTCTACACTTTATGACAAAAAGATGTAAGAAAAGCAAAACTCTTTCTTGCGACCCTATGAGAGCTTCACAAGAATACAGATATATTTTTTATCTGTCCTATTATCATCACTCCGCAAGCAAAGCTTTGGCGAGCACGCTTCCAAAGAGGAAGAAAAAACGACCTTCCAAAATGGAAACCTATTCCAAAAAAACTATGAATAAGTACTAAAGCTTGGAAAGAGCCAAACAGTTCTGGTTTCTGTAGAGCTCAACGTTTCACTGACACGCTTATCATCTCAAGATCGGAATGATATGATATGAAAAATCTTCATATTATTCAAACAACACCAATGTTGATCATATATTATCCCTGCTTGTTGACCTCTACGCTTGCGCCTCTTCTTCCAAATTTCTGTAACTTTTTACGTGTTGCTGTTACGCTCTAACTATTTACTGTTTTGTATTTAGACTACACGCCTAGACACAATAAATTTCTTTTCCTTTAGCACCACAATAATAATGCAGAGGTAGTCAGTAGTAGTCGTCCAACTTTTCTTCTTTTTCAAAAGAAAACTTCCTCCGGGTGAATCGAGGACAGACATTTATTCTTTAACAAAATTGTTTATTAGGTACAAAATGAGTACCTCTGCAGGCAAAAACTTCTTTCCGCTGATGTCCCACCATTATTATTGTTGCCACTTCTGAGAGCAACTCTTCAAACAGCACCACATGCCAGAACACATAGACACAGAAAGAAGCCTATCAGAAGATGAACCACTTTGACTGAATCTAATTCCACACTGACTAAAACGAGCCCGGACTACTGCCGACTGTAAGAAAAGGACGCACTAAAGCAGTTCTATGGGATGAAGAGGAAGAGTGTGGAAAATAGCTTTTGCTCTCGCTAACACAAGGTACGATAGGTTTGTAAAAAAGCAGCAGCAAAAGAGATATACATAGTCAAGTGGTGAGAACACAGGAATTTCTCATGAGTTGAGTTAAAGGGAGAAGAAGAAGAGGAGTTGCTTTTCTGTTGTTACTCTTTTTCCATATAACACAAAACTAACTTGTTCTCGCTTGGCTTGGGCTTTTCCTGTCCTCCAAAAAGCACAAAGAAGAGTTTTCGAAAACTAGGCAGTACGAAAGCTTTTATTAGGCCAGTTTCTCAATTCAATTGTAGTGGTCCCATCAGAAAAAAAACGTGAAGGAGAAAAAAAAAACAGGAGACTAGTGGCATTGGCGGCAACCGCTCACCATGCTAGAACAAAATGCTTTACATAAAGAGCGATAACAAAGAAGCTCGCATCAAAATTCTACAAGATGAAATAGTAGGGCAGCATAGAGCAAAAACATAAGACACGAGGAGCAGTAATAGCAGTAGCAATAACAATCACTAGAATATTGGCCATTCCCTGCTTTTACACAATTCATTTTCATTCTGCAACAAGACATTTATATATGTACACGCTCGCTCACATGCATGGAAAAATTCAACATCGAACATGATGATGATGATGATAATGGATGGACGGAGTAGAACCGACAGAAGGACTACAGAGAATATCAAGACCTGAAGAAAATAGATTTAATATTTTTCGTTTATTCAACTTTAATGAAAGTTGTAGTACATAGAAGCCCAATAACATCGAAAAAAACAAGACAAAGGAAAATGAATTGTGTAAAAGCAGGGAATGGCCAATATTCTAGTGATTGTTATTGCTACTGCTATTACTGCTCCTCGTGTCTTATGTTTTTACATCGAAAAAAACAAGACAAAGGAAAATGAATGGATCATTTGAAAACCCGGCCAGCTCACTAACTCACCCACTCGCAAAAACTCATTTTCCTGGATAACTTTGAATGCAAAGGAACTTAGCAGGCCATTATCGTATAACAACATGTTTACATTTTCGGAATGGCACCATAATACCAGCGGCGAAAAACAACTCCGAAAACCATTACTCTTCTTCTTTTTTTCCAATTTAGTTTTTTTTCTTTCTGCAACAAGCTTTACTTACTTCGAAATGAAGAACGCTTATGAGGAAGGAAGGCATGGGACACCAAAATAGCAAGGGAAAAGTACTTATTGCAACACTGAGACCACACCAAACAACGCCAGACACCACAAGAGTGAGCTTACAGTTTGGCAATAAGATCGGCGAGAAAAATAAGAGAAAGTAAACAAAAGTGAGTCCTTCTTGGTTCCATAACTTAACTTGGATAGACTCACAAAATACAAAAAAATAAATAGAGGACGGAAGCCGGCAATAGCGATCAGTGACACATCTACAATACAACATACTGACCTTCTTTATTGCGATAGGAATCGTGACAAAATGCGTATTTTTTCAATGCATAAAATGGTGACAGGTCGCCCCGGAGTGGAAGGAACAAGTTGCTTGTATAACATGACTTACTACCCCCGCAATGAAATATAGTTAGACAAGTTCTATCTATATTTCTGCGAATAAAACAATAATCTTTGAAGGCATTACAACACCATATACTTACTTGTTCATCCTCCTCCCAACTCCAAACTCTAGTCGAGGGGAGAATAAAAGAGATATTCATACATACATGACTTTTCCTTGTCTAAAGAGTAACTTTGATGGAGGACATGGGAAACTAAGCACGTACTAGTAAAATGTTAGGGTCTTCTAATGTCACACAACTTTCTCTTTATAAATAGTAGTGGAAGTCTCTTACAAAATCCTTTATTTCACCTGATCAGTGGAGACGACAACGACGAACAAAAACTTTTTTGCTGACTCTGAGCTATTCCAAAAATCGAGATGCCAACTCGCTCCCCATGAATAAGAATAGTTCCAAAAAAGGATTTCTTCCATACTTCCTGAATTACGTAAACTTTGCATTTTTTTGTGCGCTCGTTCACTTCACCTGTGCTGAAGAGGACAGGCTTAAAAATAACAAGCACTACAAAAGAGCTTCAATATGCGATATAATCACATTCCAAAGTAGTTCTATCTCTCCAAAGCCACATTCTTTAAAGAAATTACTTTTTTTCAAGAGTATCATCATCTTTGACAGTACTCATATTCTGAAGTAAAAACCATTATGAAAATTATGCTTATGGTGAAAAATTACTCCATGTTTCTAAAAGAAAAATCAACGGTTGAACTAAAATTTGACAGATCGATGATAATTTTTGGCATTTGCTTGTCAGTTCTACATTATAATTACAATTACAGTCATTTTACGAGTTTGTAAAATGTTCAAAAGTCATTATCATCCAAATTGACAACTTTTTTTATTTCCTCTGCGAATAAAGTTTGTACAATTGGTTCTTTTTGATGAGCCAAAGGCACTTTTTATTTCCCTTTTTTGTGGCTAATGAGAGAAACTATGAATCTGGCCATGGGGAGAAAGTAAGATAGGTGTGCTTCAAAGGAAAAAACTCTAATCTCAACAAAACTTGTGAGCTTAACATCAACTACTTTGATTGTACCATTATTTTATTATTATGTCCATGAAACTTTTATTCACAAGTGTTCACTAAAGGCATCATTTACTATACAAAATGCCAAATATTCAATTCATTTGCCAATATGAGCATTTACAGTTCAAAAGGTACACATATATTGTGCAATCGAAATTTAAATGCTTACATTACGCATTGCTTTTTATTTACAAGAAGTATAAGCTGAATTTCATGCTCAAGTAGCAAAATGGAATGCAACTGCTTCGAATGTTGTAAGTAATACATTATAAGACACATAGAAGAAGTCATTGATTCCAAAAAATGAGCTTCGTTCGGATTGGATGGCAGCATCAAACACATAATCGGTAATTGGAGAAGAGGAAAAGAGAAAAAATGTAATATTTTCGTTAATCAAGCATCTCGACCGCCACTCGTTTCGCTTCATAGAGAAAGCAATCGTAAAAGAGAGGAAAGTAGGGGAAAATGAAATCATATCGACTTTTATTGAGTTGATAATATGAGCTCAACACAACGAGTAAATAACATTTTATTTGATATAATGACTATACTCGACTGTGCGAGAGGCGACAAGAAAATATCAGTTAAAAACTGCTTTTACGATCGCAATACACTTTTCTACGGGGAAAATGAAAAGATAAGTTATTGGGCATTTCCTCATGTGCACAGTCAGGTCAAATTACACGGACAGGAAGAAAATTTGCTGGAGGTAGAGGATAAGAGTTTAGCCGTAAGCTGCGCTTAGTTCAGTTCATGTGGCGCCAAAAATTCACCTCCATATTTCACATCACACCATACCACCACTACCACGACCACCGTTCACCATAATGAAGCCTCTTTTACGCAATAGATCTCGTTTTTCTCTCTTTGAAAGGAAGAAAAACCAACTCATTTATCTTCGATATTTGGGAGCAAAGAGGAGAAAATGTAAGAGCAGGACAATATCTCATCGAAATTTATTGAAAACTAACACCAACTCAACTACCAACTATGGATTCTTTTCTACTCGAGAAGTTATAAGTGTTCTCTCTGTAAAATGTAGGCTAATCCGGCATATCCGCAATTTTTTCCCAACCTAATCTCATTCATTGGGTAAAATAAACAAGCATATTGGATCTGGTTCAGAGGAGTAAAGAGCCTCATTCCTGCATTCATCAAGATATGTTTTTATTATTATTTGTGAAAGGAGAGAAGTGCAAAAAACACACTTCTTTTCTCACTCTCTTCTCAGAGCATGGTCCCATTACGCCAGTTTTTTGTAACCCAGACATGATTTTTTACTGCCTCACTTTTCTGCTCGAATGTCCGTAAATCGCCTTTTGATTTAGTCGTACAGTTTAACGCACGATATACGATGTTCATGAAACGGAAATACGAAATCACGATCACGATGCTTTTTATAGATTCCAACAACCGCTTCTCTCACTCGTGGTGGTACAACATGGAAAACATTATGTTTACTTATTTCCAACCGGAGCCAGAAAAATATCATCATCGCCTTCAGTCAAGCCCATGAACATGCCTATTTTGATAACTGTGAAATCTACAAATAACGCATAAACATAACATGCAAAAGAGGAAATTCAAAAACTCATGTATACAAACTAATAGCGCAATATTATTATTATCAACATTCAACATCATCATCGACTACACAACAGTAGCAACAACATTACAAACAAGGCCATAAACAATAGCAATCTGCACAATCTTCCAAAAATTTAGATATCAAGGAAAAAGTTAAGTAATGCCAATAGATTACCCACATGAAAATTCCCTTAAGGCCAGGAACTATAAAAATCTAAAGTGATGTTATTATAGAGCCGGGAGCATATCGTCCCAGTCTCATAAAGTACAATTTTCATCTAGATTTTTATTATTTTTATGGTGGTGTGTTATGTTCAATGGGTTTCAGATTTTAATTTAGTCTCACTACTCAGCAGAAATGCTGCTTTATTCTTCCTTTTGGAAAAGAAAAGCATGTAAAATACAAAAGAACTAATTTCAACAGAAAAAAAAGAAATCTGTTCTATTCTCTCTCTTCTCTTTGCTTCCTGTGTAATAACTCTGGCAGAAGAGCTGGGAAATAAAAAAGAAACTCTTGTTTCGTTCTATAACCAGATCCAAATGTTTTAAAAAGGGATACCATTAGCTTTATAAGCCGTGACTGACTTCAATGACTAGACTAAGATTAGGAAGGAGATGCTCCTTCGCCAATCTTAATGACCAATTCAGTTTACCATCTCATCCAAGCCACACAACACCACTCCTTTTCTTCACAAGATGAATGAATCAAGGCTATGTGGTAAACGACACAGGAAAACGAAGGTTTTGATTACATCAGTCGTAGTGAAACAGCAAACCGTGAGTATAGTAGCTAAAGCTATATTATATAATAATATGACGATTACTCCGTTTTGCCCGCCAGGTCAAGTTAACGCAGGCATGAAAGCGGTAGTGAGGAAGTAGACAACAACTATTTCCTTTCTTATGAATAACTGAAACGATTTTTTCCTGTGTTGCATTGTAAACCTTTGCCTTTTCACCCATTTGAAATTCATATCATACTTCCACGTACATGCATGCTTTAAACAACACTTTTCCTGTTCCGCTCTCTCTTCCTAACGATTGCTTCTCCTTTGGATATCTGAATTGTGAATATTTTATTTTATTTACTTTAGCTATCATCATCGCACAACCAAATTTTCATTTTTATGACAGAATTGGGAACAGGCGGGAGAAACCTTGCCTTGCGGGAAAAATATATTTGCTCCTCCTTTGGATATCTGGATTGTGAATATTTTATTTTATTTACTTTAGCTATCATCATCGCACAACCAAATTTTCATTTTTATGACAGAATTGGGAACAGGCGGGAGAAACCTTGCCTTGCGGGGAAAATATACATATCGGTCTGAACAGAGTTGCTGAAAATAAATTCTATGCAGATAATTGACCACACTTCCCAACATATATCTTATGTCAAGTACAGAGACTTAATTTAAATAGAACAACACACGATTTTTTCGCCCTTTCAAAATAATGAATATTTGGAGGTAACTACTTTTATTTGAAATGTGTCATAGTGTCATCCTTGCTTATTTCATTCTTCTTTTGAAATACAATTTTCACTTGGAAAAACACCTGAGTATGTCGTGTCATTCTTAAAAGGCATTTACAGTCTCGATACATTCAAAGTACACAAAGGCGGTCAAACATAGAGCCGATTCCAATTTTAACGTTAAGTACTGAAGAAATGAAAAAAAAAACAATGTACACTAAACTTACTACTGTGTTTTTTCATCATCAGCTATTTTTTTTCTTTTCCCTTTTTAGTTACTTGTGGGCTTTAAAGCAAATCCAAGTCACTTTTAATATAGCTACATTTTTCAAGCCGCGTGTGTGTACACAACATGACTTGTTCTAAAATCAACAAACATTTTAGTATCTCCATTTCGCACAATGTCATTCAATTGTAATAAAAGCCGACATTTTATATATGAAACACTGCTTTTGAAATCGGAAAGCTGTCAAGAAAATGGTGGCTTTAAAAGAAAAACGGAGACGTGACTGTCAGCCACCATTTCCAGATGAAAAGACTTCGTCCAAGCACTTTCCCTGAAATGTCTGCCTTTAACGAGTATTACTACATAACCTCCTCAAGAAAGAAAAAAAAAACTTGTCCGCCTATGGAAAATCGGAGACAAAGAGGTCGGCCCTACTAGTATTCCCATTTATTTCTTCATCTCATCTCGTTCTTTCTCGGCATCCCAAGAATGACAATCCAAAATATAATTCCATAAAGGTAGATCACTAGGACTGAAGAACACCTATTGTTGAAAAAAATGGTAAGAAAGGAAAAAAAAACTTTTCACACGCAACACAAAATAAAATCGAAAAAAACGAGAAGACAACAAAAAGGATAAATAATCTGACTAGTTATATTCACTCAAACATTGCCAACTTTCTGGGAAAAAAATAATGGGTACGGTATATCAGGCATTGTTTGTACATGCGACAGAGTAGAAGAAGAAAAATTTCTCCATCTCCTACTACATATCCTCGAGCAAAAACGTAAATGTCTAGGGTGTGAAAACGAAAATTTTCTCTTGTTTTTCCCTTCTGGTCTCGCATGCCTTTCTCAGGTTCTGCGAAGTAAAATACGTATCTACAATCAATCTTTTGCACCCAGGCAAGCGGAAGTGTGACTTAAATATGAGGACATGCCTTTTCCCTTAGGAAAGCCTCGTTTTTTTATGTTATTCTGTATTTGCTTCACAAAGGCTTCTCGATTTCCAAATAAAAAATGGAAGAAAAAATTTCATTGGCAGCTGTGCAGAAAAATCTCGGATCAAGCTATCTACCTACCAAACCTATATTTGAAGCCCCTGCATTTTTTTATTACTTTGAGCTGGAAATGTTTTTCCGAGGGAAAAGTTTAATTTG
>JAHZMX010001338.1:0-28689 GCA_027743895.1 Seira musarum | reverse complement strand
GAAAACCACATGAAGTCTCACGGCCCATTTAATTTTTCTCGGGTAATTATGTGCCAAGTCGACCTTACAACGAATAAATGGAAGCCAGAGTCATGGAGCCAGTACATCAACTACAACAGTAACAGAATCTCTGCTGCATGCACTAATAGTGATAAAGTACAAACTATATTGAGTGGACGGATGCTAAAAATTGAGAAGGCAAGGTCATAAATGGAAAGCTTTCATGACGATAAGATAAACATTGTTGCAAGACCAAGGAACCTGCTGTTCGTGATAAACTGACGTAAAATGTGTGTTCAATGTCGCGTAATTAACTAAACCTAACACGAAGTTTAGTTTATAAGAAGAGGACGGAGAGCAGGAGATCCTAGAAAGCAGAAATGCATGCATGAGATAAAATTAGATCAAATATGGGGGAATGGGCGAAAAAACTGTTGCACAACAGCTCACCCTCAACAGTTTACTGAATTCACAATAAATTCAGTTGAAATGATAAAAACGGAGGGATGCAATTGGGAGAGTTTAGAGCAGCCATTGAAGAGCGCGATCCAAATGCAAATGAACGGTCGCAACTCGACGTTAGAGTCGTTATTTTATGCATTCATGCTTTCAGCCTTTCATTTTCGCTGAATGTAATGCGAAGGAAAATCGCATGAATTCGCAATCCCATCTATTATGTATAAAGTGGTTCTGTGTATCTTGAATCCTACAGAATGACGCTATAAATGCATGATGGGATGTTTGGAATACGTAGTTGAGCTTAGTTTGGTTGAGTTGAAAGTGGGCTGGCGCAAGAAGCAACGAGAAGTATTTGGGCAGTTTGAGGGAAGTGGACCTATTCAGGCATTTTTTGGATTAGGAAAATAGCTCTGTGGAACCAGTCCACATGCTGATGCTTTTATTCAAACAAAAGATAATCTCCATTTTTCCTAAAATGTTTGCATAAGAAGATACTTAAGTAGACTAAAAGGTTGGAAAAATATTGGTTGAGAGGGAAAGGCTAAAGAGATGATGAAAGCTAAAAGGAAGTAATTTGTTCATGTACATGTGGAAGTATTCCTAAAGATTACCGAAACTACTGCTGCAGATAATCATTTCCACTTATTTTTATAAAGTAGGACCTTCCCAAAATGAATGATATCAGCTCATGGTCATCATCATGAGTTTTTTAAATTATTTATTTTTCTAATGGCTCAGTAACAGAACAGATAAGTACTATATCCAGGCATTGTAGTCGAGTCATGTATTTTTCAAAGGTATGCATACGGCGCATTTCCTTTCACACAAGCTTTAAACGAAACAACATGTTTTTTTGACAATAAAATACTTTACATGCTAGTGTCTCTGAGATATTTCTCATTCTGTGAAATTCTATTTACCAGAAATTCTCCGGAAAAGTTTTTGTCTCCCCTGAGATGAGATGGCGGAGAGGATTTTCTTAAATTTTACAAGAGTTTGCTGACTAGGTTGGGTATTCATAACCTTCCTTCCTGTTTCTATACTTGCGTCCTTCCGCCTAAAGGGAATACAGTGTAGCCGCGACATGACAACTTATGTGAAGAGAGCAAAAATAGTGGACAAGAACACCTACATAGGTACATACGCTCTAACACGACATCTCTCATTATGCCCCAGTGAGAAAGCAATTACATTTTCAGTGAAACCAAAAGACTGGAGGCTAAACAGGAGCAGCAAAAAATACACAATGGTTGCAGACTGCAGAGTCTCATCATCTGTTCAGAATGACTAAAATTACTGTAAAATGAAATATGGTCTGCCTCGAGCCTCCAGCAGAGCCGTTTTTGTTATCCTATTTGAACAAAAAAATCTAAAGCTAAAAAGATTGTCCCTTCTTGGCTTGAATTTGCTTCAAAAACTGCACACTCCAGATACTCCAGAACGCAAAATAGAACTCTGTTACGATATGCACATGCATCTGAAGTGAATCAATGAGGGCGAATCTTCCTTCCGTGCTCCTTTTCCTGTAGCAGTGATATATGACCCCCCTCAACCAAGATAAATTGGCTTAAGGCTTACAGTCACTACTTTTCAGAATAAAATCCTCGACTTTTTTTTGTCCTTTGCCTTTGTCTCGCTTAATAAATCTACAATTTCTTTTTTGTTCATCGAATTCAGCGTAACGGACGAGACTACTAGATCTGACTATCAGACTAAACCACCACCACTTCTCCGAGGTCATCTTTTTTGTGATCATGATCATCATGAGAATATCACGTTAGTCACTGCATTTGTCTCCATTCCTTGCATAAATGCGCTTCCTAAGATGTGAAAAATCAACGGAGAAAAGCGTCAGTACAGCTTTGGAGGCATCAGTTCAACTTTCTCTCCATCAGCCATTTCTTGTCTACTAAATGCATTGTTCAGTCAGACTCAAGCTCCCTGAATGTGTGTTTTGGTGGAATCAAGAAAATAATGGTGGGGAATGTTGTATGTCGTTTTGATGTCAACTTAACTAAACTGCCGTCCATTTCCTAAACTGATCGTGAGCTGAGCAAGTGTTTTTTAGTGGCAACAGCAGGCGAAAATGACATTTTCAAAGCGAATGTGGAATTCTATGCCATTTATATTGTTACCCATTTTGTAGATATCTTCACTAAACCGAAACGCACAAGTCAGTATGGTATCGGATAAAGAAGCTATAGAAAGTAGAACCAAATTGAACAAACGAGGAGGAAAACTGGGAAACAGATCTAAGTGGGTTAAATTGGCTAAGTAAAATGTGGAGAAAAACTCGGACTGACGACGACATGGTAAAAAAAGTAAGAGAGTTGTTCCAGAGAAGAAGGAAAACCAAACCACAAGTGAAACCTGAAAAGCCTCCAAAACTACGACAACGACGGCTGTTGTAAAGGGGAAGCTGTTGCAAGTTGCAACTACCTCATGCTTCCTTTTCACAATGTTAAGTTAAATGCCATTGTCATTTTAATCATTTTGCGGGGAAAGCACTGCGATAATCGGGACGATATGCGTTTGTTTATACGTAAGAAATGAGGAACATTCAAATAGATAATGAAATACGTAGTAAGCTTTTACAATTTAAAAAACAAAATCATCTTGATTAGGTAGTATATTATGCCACTGGACAATTGGCATTATATTTCCTCTTTGAAAATCGCCAAGAATCGACCTGGCACAATATAACAAAACGACATCTTAAACATCATTCTCAAGTGAGAAATCGCCATTTTTTATTCTAATTCCACAGCAAAGAGCTACATATATTTAGTAGATGTAAAACCGCACTAATGGCTGTCATTTCATATAATAATACTTCCTTGATGTAATGTGCTTAGCTTCGTTGAATTAGAATGAATCTACTTGATATGTTCTCTCTCTTCGAAGCTCGTGAGCTCATTAATATTCAGAAGACAGTAGATGAAAGGCAAACCAAATGAAATGTTTTACACAGAACGTGTGCGAGTGAGTGAAAGAAACAATTGTGTAGTTTTGGAGGGAAAACCATGTTATGTTGTTTTTCCCGATTGTGATTGTGAGAGCAAGCCAGACCACACTTTACCACATACATCCGTATATATACCAAGTTTCTATCTATTCAATTCACTACTCAACTCATTTCCACTCCACGCTTCTTCTAAACAGAGCTTATTCTCTGATACGACTACTTAAGTCCTCTGATTTTCGCGTTATAATACCGCACAGTTCCTATAATAATGCTAATTATTTCACGCGCGCTAACTAATTATATTACCGCTTCCTTGGTGAAAGCATAACAGGGACCTTCCCAGTCCTTTCAAAGCCACTTTTCGAGGAAAAGTATAGTGCTTTCGTGTTTCTCAAGTCAGGCTAGAGGATTTATTTTATTTCATTTTATTTGACAATGGAAGAAGAAGAATAGGATTCCAGTCTGTTAGTTGAGGGCAGGTGCAGCTGGTGCTGAAACTGGTAGATGGTTGGAATCACTGTCATTATTATTGTTAACCAACAACTAACTACTGGTACTATCACTGCAAGCAATATTTGTATTCATGTAGGCGGTTTCCAAATTCCTAAAACTCTCATATTCCCACATAAATTATGGGACATTAGCGAGGTGAACACAAAAATTATGTTATTGATGAATAAAACTATCCTTGATGATGCAGTGGCAAAGGCTTTGAAGTTTTTTTTGTTATATCAAAAGCCTCAAATTACCCAGCTCGAGCAACAACAACACCAACAAACTCATCACACAGCATGTTTTCATGGGAAAATTATTTTCCGTTGCGAATAGTTAGCCCTTTACTATGAGGGAACACCTGGTGTGTCCTGGTTTTCCTGACTCGTCTGTCTGTCTTGTCTCTCTTGAAATATCTACACGACAGTTACAGGACAGGCATGAAAAGTGCAGCGTAATGCCAACAGAAGGATGGGGCTAATTTCGATGATCTGAGCCACCTGAACAAAACTATAACACCTAAAAAAGAAACGTGGTGATCCAAATAACATCCCACTCTAACAGATTTTCCTGTACTCAACCAACATGCCAAACCTTTACTATGAAAAATTGTGATTGCAATTAATTGAAGTGTTCCAAGCTCTTTTCCCAAAAAATGTGAATTTCAATTACTTTCTTCAATGCTGAATAAAATTTGGATATTTTTTTAAAACTTTCTCTGCACTTTAGATTCCCTTTCAAGCATAGATGTTTAACAGCCTAGCGTAGTCGCTGATGGTGCATGCACCTCTTCAACTTATCTCAAAAAGGTACATTGTCCTTTGTCCTCTTTCCTTGCTTTCTTTGGGAAAAAAGAAAAGTTTAGAAATTGAAATGAAAAGCACCAGACAAAATTGAAAGTAAGAATTAGCGAGAGAAGACTTATTGCACTACTATTACCATTCTTTGAAAAAAAATATATGAATTTAATGGGTCCGCGCCTCCTGCCTTATCCGATCAAACTCAATTGACCATACATATTCCAACTTCTCCGCCTGCTTTCTTCATCGCCATCATAAAGCTTTCACACCTCCACTGTACTTAAACCTCCACTTTTTTCGAAGAAACTACACAGAAAATTAAAGAAAAAGTTTTTTTCCCTCGTTAAACTTTTATTTCTGCGAAAGTGGAAGGAAGAAGTGTGATGACTACAACTCCAGCCAGTAATAGCGCCACGCTGCCTTTACCAGTCCGAATGAATTAACCATTAAATGATGACAAAAACCAAGCGAAAAAAGTTTTTCTCTTTTTCTAGTAGAGTCTTACTACCAGCCGACGACATAGGTTCCAGAAAGTGGATTGGAGGTGGAAGGCTTTTGCTATGGATGGGAAAGTTAAAGTTGTTTTGTTTGTCTCATTATTACTTGCACACTCAACTCAGGTAACATTAGTATTAAAGGGGTCATTATAACGGACAATTGAAAGGACGGAGTGCGAGTCGTTCCCCTCCCAACCCAAGTTGCCATTCTCTATTCACATGACCTAGTACTGTGGGTAGCGCAATTCATTTTGCTTTCTTGGAGCTCAAACCAATGCTTCGGCTTCTTTCTTGATGAGCCATTTCCGCAGTAAAAGTTTCCTAGAAAGGATGCGAACTGCCATAAGGAACATGAACTACAAACATATGACTAGCGAAGAGTTATATTATGAAAGTTCGACATATAAAATGATGATGAAAACAAAATGGTATAGATACGCAGGGAAAGTTATTCAGCATGGGAATGAAACAGGAACTGAAGGAAGCATAAAATAAATATTTGCTTGTAGTATTTATGTTATGTCATGTTAGTCATGTGTGGTGATACGATACCTGAAAACGGGTTGTTAGAAGGTTGTAAAACGCCAGTACAGACCAAGTCATGAGGATTTGATGTGCTGCAATGCAATGAAAACAGAATGTACAAGAATGATCCAGCGGGTTTTTTACAATTTAATCATGGGATTAAAAGTCTAATTTCCTTCTATGAATCGCTTGCGTGTTTTCAGCGTGTTCTCCATGCTTTAAACTACCCCTTTGACATAGACACTTTTACCTTTCGTGACTTTTAAACTTAAATCCAGGTCGAGTTTGTTCCGCTCATCATTGAGTGCTTTCCAAATCGCTTGTAAAATCGCGACGCGTCCATTGAAAATGTGCTGTTTTGAATACCTAAACCCAAAAATATCCATGAGCCATGCACCTGGGGATATTGCCCAAATCTTGGACTTGCTGATAACTGAAATCTCCAGTCCCTAGTTCCAACGTGTCGCCGGCCTGATGGTCTTCATGCAGGCGCCTGGAGTAAAATGTTTGATTTGGTCAATGAATCTCCTCCAAACTCGTTTTTTGATAGGCTTTTTGTCCAAATCGTTACAAGTAGTTTTAACAGAGGCACTTTGCACCTCTCTGCTATTTGGTTCCGGGTGAAGTGACTCGCTTGTGACACCATGGCATCGACTTTACTTATCAGGTCGGTCACGCGGTACTGCACGAGCAGATATTTGGGCAGGCGTGAAAATACCTGCTGACTCTGCATTTTTCAGTTTTTAATTCCATATGACTTTATTACGGTTGTACTATTGAAAACGTCAAGTCCAAGCTTTCTAACCTCTTTTATAGCATGTTTTGGCGTCATTCTGTTCTTGGAAAGTACCAAAGTGAAAGTCTTGCACTCAGCATTTAATATTTTTCATGTGTGGTGATACGATACCTGAAAACGGGTTGTTAGAAGGTTGTAAAACGCCAGTACAGACCAAGTCATGAGGATTTGATGTGCTGCAATGCAATGAAAACAGAATGTATTGTAAGTAAGGAAGGGATATAGTGCCAGATTTTATCGGGAAAGTTTACCGGGGAAAACTGTGTAACTAAAAGTTTAATCATTTTCTCTGTCCATAGGTATATAAATCTTCCTCCTCAGGCTAGACTAAACCCTACAGAAGGACACTAGTTATACGTTCTACTCTACTAAACTACCACTACCAGCAAGATGTGAAGCGTCTTTACAACTTTACGGCTATACAAAGTGACGCAAAGAAGAAGGGGGGATGGAGTTTACGGAAGTACCCATTTGCCAGGTTGGATGAATGAAATGCCAAAGCTGTACGCTCGTTAGCCGTTGCCTTAAGTGGCCTTTAGTTTTCGCAAGAGAAAAACTTTAGCAAATACGCAAAGAAATCAATTGTGATTGCGTACGCAGGCTAACAGTAAAATCTAATTGGAAATGGAATAGTAATAATGGAGGAGTTGGAGTAGGAATAGTAATGGAATGGTTGAGCTGATTTTGAGTTGAGGTGATAAAAATCAATTAGGGACTTTGACCCCAAGAGGACATCCACAAGTTCTGGAAACTATAGGAGGAGCTTTTAGCTCTTGCCTCAGGCTTGGCTTGTTGTACCTTATGCTTGCCTTTACTTGACCTAAATTGAAAATTGATATAAAGATCGAAAAGAATGGAAATCCAAAAAAAAAAAGAAAAGTCGATTAGTAAGCAGTTTCAGATTGTGATCCCGATCCTATCGTCGGGAGAAGAAAAAAAAACTCCATCGAATTGTATAGAGCATTAAGAGCTCCATCTCTTTCCCAAGTTGTTCCGTATATTTTCTCCTTCCGATCAAATCAATACAAATGTATGGCTGCGATGACCTTAAACAAAGGAAAAAACAATGAAATGACAGGAAAAATAAAAGTGATGACGATGATGATATCTTATCTCTTTGTGTTTGATGATGGAACAGATAGGGAGGTCAGAAAAATTAATGACAATGACAGGCCATTAATTCTGCCCACACACTACAAGAACGCTTTGGATGGATTATAGTTATTCCACCACCGAAAAACATTACGAAGTGGTTTGAAGTTGAACGGAGAATGGCCTCAAAACCCGGAACAGATGAAGAGATACCACGTGAAAGATTCAGTTGTTCTGGAATTATTAATGAAATGGAAGAAAGGCCAGACTTAGACACACAAATAGTGGATAATACAGAGAAAATCCGATTCCATATTGCCATCTCATTTCCAACTCACTTCCATTTTATTGTCCGTGTGGATAATGAACGCCGCATTTATCTACAGTCATTAAAAGCTGAGCAGAAGAAACTGAAGAAGGGAAAAGTGATGTGATGTGAGTGTAGTTAACAACACGTTTTCCCCGTTCCCTCCGCTTCACTGCTTTCGACTCGGGAGGGAATTTGATGTGAAGCGGAGGATGGACATAAAAAATGTGCAACTGGCATGGCAAACCAAACTGCCATTTTCATGATCACGATCACCGTAAAAGGCGACAATAATGAAGAAAAAGAAGATAAGGGATAATGTCGCGAAGTCACTTTGTCCAGCCAGGCCAGCGCGTAATTAAATGGGGGGAGAGGCAGAGAAAGTGGCCATAATGTGCCATAGCGGAAAACGTAAAATTGTGTTGAAATTGTTGCTCGTTATCTATCTATTGTACGCGAATTACTGCCCTCGTAAAAACATATATTACAAGTCAAGCCAAACCAAAAGCAACTGGAGATGAAGGCGAAGGCACACAGTCTAATGTAGTTTTTCCACCAGTGCAAAAATGAAATGGACCGGAAGACACGGCGCACAGCCATGGGCTTGGGGACACATACTGACTGACATATATCTACAAACCACTCTTGTTGTCTTATGTACCAGGCTCTATAAAGCAGGAGAAAAAACGAAACGGTTTGGTCACAAATGTTTACGTTTTACGATTGTGATTGCTCACTTTTTTTACCACATTTTAGTTGTACTTTGAATAAGCTCCTTTTACCCATGGGGTTTGCAAAATCGCCTTTGCTACAATCCGTAAATTCCATCAATAATAAGTTAGATCAACTTAAATACATTCAAAATGTCCACAGTTGAAAGACAAGAGCGAACGATTGATATTTTGATATGAGGACCAATGCAATGTGTGAGAGAAAATTCAATTCAAGAAGAGGTAGAAGCGAAGCATTTTAGAGATTCATTTTGACTTTGTCACTATCTCCGTAGTCCTCCCGAAGTAGTGGAAAAAATCATCCCTTATTTGTACTCGAAGCAAAAAAACTAATGAGCAACCGATACTGCATTTGCGCACGTACGTTTGTTTGAGTTGAACTTTGGGTCTATATATCGCGAGAATAGAGAGAATCGAATTAAACATCTGACCTGCCTTCGCCTTTAGTGTTGTGTTTTGTTTTCGAATTGATTTTCGTTTGTTGTGTTGTGCTAATTAATTATTCACAAACTTTCTGAATCTTTCCTTTCAGCTTCCAAACGTTCATTCAGTTATCCACCCTTCTCTTACCCTTATTCTTATTTTTAGTTTGTTTGTAGTTTCTACTGCAGTTACATGTTACGTATAATTTAAATAAAATTAGGTAGAGGATGACCAGCAAAACACGCACTTATCACAAGAAGTTGGTAATTGTAGGAGATGGCGCGTGTGGGAAGACCTGTCTGCTACATGCATGTCAATACCGTTAATTAACAGTTATTCTTGTCGTTTTGATTTATTATGCATTTCAGATTTGGGCTGTACAGGTAATGATATAATAATTGTATATTTTTAGGTACTTTGCAAAGATCAATTCCCAGATGTTTACGTTCCTACGGTCTTTGAGAATTATGTAGCTGACTTTGAGGTAGATGGAAAGAAGGTGAGAAACGAAAGACATTGAAAAGTCAGGTTCATTTGATGTTAATTGAAACATTTAATTTTGGGATACGAACAAACAATCCTAAATGCAATTAACTGATGTAGATATCATGGTTTCGCGTATTCTCTTTTTAGGTGGAGCTTGCCCTATGGGACACAGCTGGACAGGTATTTTTAGCTTCAAAATTTGATTTTTCATATCATACCGCAACATGAAAAGGTCGTTATTGGTAGTCGTTGAACCGCATTCGTTACAAAACGACTCGTGACTGCTTTAAGGAATTCCGTTGAAATACATGCCTACGTCAAAAGTGATATTTTTTTGTTTTTTTTTTCCAGGCCAAAAAGAAGAGAAGAATCCGATGTTCTGTCGTCTAGTTAATTCATCTTTCTCGGGTCTTCTTCATTTGTTTTTAATATGTCGATGCGTGGGTGTTTAGTGTTGATGATTTTTTGTGAAAAATGTTTCATCATCACGCTCGGTCTTTCCTTTCTCGCTCAACATTATTTTCTTATAGTTAAAAATATTAGTTGCCATTTTATTTCTAAGCCTTCCAAGGCCTTTTTTCAATAAAAACAGATTTTCTTTAAATCCTTTTCTCCTCAACGTCCTCGACAATTCCCCTGAAAGGCCATTCTTTTACCACCACAACCAGAAAAGTGGGTCGCACAGACACAGACATTCATTTAGTGTCTTCCTTCACTTCACGTCATCCTTTACTTTTGTTATCCCCTTTCCTTTGGGAAACGTTGTTCTGTTATATTCCATTCTCTTTTACAAAACGTTGCCACAACTGTGAATGTACTACATATTGTAGTCTTGTCTTGTCCTTGAAGTCGTATTATAATGGAGGAGGTGGTAGTGCAATGACAATGTTGCCGCGGTAGTAAGTAATATAGTGGCTTTGGTTTTTTTTAGGTATTTCATAAAACAAAATATCCATCCTTGTCACCGCCATGTACAAGGTGCCCTAGTAGCCCAGCTTGAACTTTCCAAAACGAGATTGTAAATTGCAAGAGTAAGCGAAAGGAAATGAAATGTTGTCCCATCAGACGTAAAGCAAAAAAAAAGGATGAAGCGGGAGCATTTTTATGGTACTTTTTTGAAACAGAGAATAGTTCCCATTCTCAGAGTCTGCACTACTGTTATCCCTTACATTTCTGTGCGTTTCAATTTTACCCGAAGAAGGAGAAGAAATTACTTTTTTCTTGGGATCGTTCGCATTTGGTGCTTCATAAAACGAAAGTTATGCGTATGTCCATGCCATGCCCTACATCATTTCCCTCCCCAGGAATATAAGGTAATGTCATTTCCTCTTTAGAGCTTTAGAGACTTGCATAGACGCAAAGAAGAATCTAGGTTAAATGAACGAATGAATTGACGGATCTTCCGGCTGCGTGAACTTCAAATCATGAGCCTACATCAATCTGCATCACCCTCTCCTTTCATGTCCATATGGAAATTTTCTGTAGAAAAAAAATCTCATGACTTACCACTTTAATACTACTTCTGCCAGTAGTGGCTTGGACATTCCCTTTTGTACAATTTTTCCTCAGGTCTCCAACCAGGGAAGTGGAATGGATGCAGGGCTGAGAGGCATGGTATCATACGACCCCACAAATAATTCCCGAAGGTCTATGTGGTCCCCACACACATTTATACTCTCGACGACAAACCAAACTAAGCCAAACAATTTTTTCTCTCCAGGAGAAAAGCAATATCATTTACGACTATTGTATATTTATACTTTGTACGACCATGCACCACACCACCTTCTCTTTTATAGAATTACGATAGATTTGGAATTCTCAGTTTAAGTAATTGTAACACACTTCAGTCCAGGTCTATAAGGCTAAGACCATGATTTTCGCAGTATTAGTGTCTTCTTTATGTCGACCGACATTCCTGATTATGATTACACTTTTTATAATACATTCTTGAAACTACATATAACCGTTATGTCTCTCCTCCATGCAAAATTCAATATTGCTCTGTGAGCCTCCCACTCCCATTTTCGGTTTCATTCTCATCCTCAGATTTTCTCAACCGAGAAAATGCCATGTCCTTTTTTAAAGACACGTTTTGTAAGTACACATGTTCTTCACTTCAGAATTCGACAGAGTAGACTCTTTTTTCTAGAGTTTCTAGTTTGTATGTTGGTGGTCTGGTCTGATGGGGAAGAAAGAGAAGACAAGGGTTTTTAGGTTCTGCAATATTTTTCCTCAGCTCGGCTGGTTAAGTACTAACAAGCTTCGGGGAAAATGTTCCGGAATTTATGCTTGCATAAATTATGTATGAATGAATGAGAATATTCGTATGTGATGTTACCCTCCACTCCACTCTACTCTGTCCGAAAATAAATGCTTTTTTTCACGTCATGTCACACTGAAACCAGAGAAAACAACAGTTCCGTTCTTTCTCTGTCCCGCTTTTCAATCTTTCTTTTGCGTTTCTACAAACAGGCTAGCAAAAATGTAACAGTATTATCTATACATTCGCTTCTCTCATCATCCCCAGAAAAAATTATTACGGGATTGTTAAATGGTTTGGTAAATAGAACTCTTCAAACCTGCCAAGGAAAAACGCAATTTTTTCCACTTTTCACTCCACCACCAACGCCAATACTACTTTATCCAACTTGCAAGTCTAATTCAGACAAATCAAAGTTACGAATTGAGAACAAATATGAACTAGTCTAGGGCACGAATTAGTTTCTAGAGTTTCACACAGTGCGAATTTGCAAACAAAAGTTTTCCCACTTGAACGAGTCGAGCCAAAACATAAGGTTGCTCAGATGTACACTAGCTATAAGAACGATGATTATGTATGTGCACTTTTTACAACCACGAAACTAAGCCATGAAATGAGCTCTCTTCTTCGTGTATAACGCTATTTCTGGTAGTGGTACGGCATCTCTTTACAGCGAATTCGCAAATTTTCTGGTGATAATGGATTCTCATTGAGTAAATCCATACTCAATTTTCGCTCTCTCAAAGTAAAGATGATTCGCAGTTTTCAAAAAAAATCTTATCCACTTACGTTATGTTCACTAGATGTGTTTTCTTCTTCCGGGGAAAGATGAGTCGATAGGTAGTTTATGATTCTTCTATTACGACTTCACGAAAGAAGTACACGTATCCGTATACTTACGTAATGGATAGCTTTGAGTTGGAAGCATGAGCTCCATAAAAATTGGCAACACTTCCTTACTCACTCATACGCTTTTCTTCGTAGTCAATTCGATTTTTTCTAATGATGTGTTTCACTTTCACTCAGTCACTATTTCACCCTCTCTTTTCTGAGAAAATGGAAAAATGGTTTAGTTTCGGGACGAAAAAGGAGGTACTTACGTAAAGAAGGAACGATGAACGACCATTTTATACTTCCTTTTTTAGAAGTGGTAGCAGTGGTAAGATTCGTCTTTACAATCGCAATCGAAGTAAAGCAACGCAACTGGAACGCGGCCAGAGACGGAGTGAGCATTTCGGGATGGATTTCAGCAGGTTTTTCCTCCAGTTCCCGTTTTTAGTCGCCGCCGATCAAGTTCCATCCAGCTAGCTCCAACCCATCTTAGAACCATTGTAATGGGCTTTGCTTTGGCTGAGCTTGTTGCTACTCATTTCTCCAGAAACATTCCTGTAAGAAAGTGATACGTTCCAATGAGACTCCCTCTTTTTTTTCTCCACGAAGGGAAATACGAAAATGATGAGAGGGAAAAAATGGAATTTGTTCTTAGACTTTGGTCGGTTTGCTTTTTCAAGAAAAAAATACCAAGATATTTTTCCGTCAAGTAGTACTTTCCCAAAATCTCATGAAATCACCTACCCTCCTCGTGCGTAAGTAAATTTTGTCTTGGTCTACTCTGTTCAACTTACTCCAACTACGTCGCTTGTTCAATTCATCTGATCGTCATCGTGAGATGGGAAAAATGATAATCAGGCGCTCAATAGGATGATGATCCTTTCCTAAATCCAGACCGGGACTACCATTCAGATATAATAATGTAATACAGTGGATGAATCTCAACGAGAGAAAGAGAATTGCGCCAAGTCAAGTCGGATAGATAAGAATTTCGTAGTGAAAACTGTTGCAAAACGAAAAAAAAACATACATACTTTCTTCGCCGCCGCAGGCGATTGACGATATGAAGCAAAACTACTCCAGCAGAAAAACTAAATTATTTTTGCCATTCATTAACTTTTTTATGAGTCATTAAAAGGGAGTCCATGTTCCTATTACTGTCAGCTATTAGAAAACTGCATTTCTTTATGAAATGACCTACTTTTTCAGGGAAGGGAAAAAACTCATTGCTGACCACGCTTAATATTCTCATTATCATCATATTTCTGGATTGTATTTGTACCTTCAAAGACAAATGAAAGAGGAAAACATGAGCATACAATATTCCCTCACTGATACTGATAGTAAGACAGAGTCATAAACACTAAACAACACAACACACTTCCCGACTTCCATTAAACATTAAACAATGGACATAAGTTTGTAAATGGAAATCCTACTCCTCATGACATGAGTAAGTAATAAAAAAGCAGAACCAGACCAAAACGAAGCCTTCTACGTTTTCAGTCAAGGAAAAAATATGGTCTGGAAAAATAAGAAATAACAAGAGTTTAAGTAAGTTTATTAAGACTCCAGGAAAAAAAAAGTTTCATACGGATATGTTGCCTGCTTCTTGCTTTCTCTAAAGTATTAATGAAATTGCTGGGGAACACGAAATGAGGACGGACTGACGGGGATAGAGGAAGACGAACCATACGATACAAGACACAAAAATGAGAAGAAAAAAAAAACGGTAACAGCAAAACTGCTAATATTTATTTGCTCGTGTGTGAGTGTGCTTGGTGCCCCATAAAGAAGGTGATTTTTTTAGTTTTTTTTTCTGTTTGTGAGGTCCTGCTTAGTCCATGAGACCCACGCTACAATTACAAGTGGAATGGATTGGAATAATGGAGTGTCATTCAGTCAGTCGTTTTGAGTTTATGAAAATAAACACACGTCTGAAGTTATTATTTTTTCCCAAAAAAATTAATGCGTTTTGTATTCCGTTCTCGTATATGTCCCTTTTAGTTAATGAATGACACGCATAAAAAGCGGGGCGGTACTAGAGAGGGACGGACCCACTTCTCTAGAAATCATGCATGGTCTGATTTGATTGCTCGTTTTCATTTGCGGTGGAACGCAAAAAGTAATAGAAAACGAAATAAGTAAAAATTAAAGGTCGAAACAAAATTGAAAGTGATGATGAGGTTTTGAAAATTGAAATATTTTTTTTAACTAAATGAACGTCTTTACAAGGTATTTCCATTATACAACAATTCTACTTCATATTGGACGCTGAAGAATAAAAGGGACAGGTGTCACTCGATTGAAAATTGCTTGGATGTACTTTTGCAAATGAATCGAATATTATCCCATTGGGAGGGAAATTCCCTTTTTTCTTGCAAAATAATTATTCTTCAAAACTTTGCATAATTTTCTTTCATGTATTTCATTTCCTTTTTTATGTTCGAGTTTCATGACAAGCCCCAATTAATACCGGGGAAGTTCACTACAAATATTGTTTCATTTTTTCCAATTTTTGAAATGCTACTGAATGCACGAAGCAAACATGAACACGAGTTAGTCAATTGACTAACAAATAAAACTATAATCTCTTAAAAAAGTAAATTGCATTTCTGGTGAATTCAAATAGCATGTCGCATAAAAGTTTGTTCGTTGTTTTTCATTTTGTTTTCTTGTATATAAATACAATCCTTGATCATGAGAACAGAAACTTCTTTTTTAAAAGATTTTTTGGTGAGCTAGAATGAATGTTTTCTGCAAAAGAAACCGAAATCAAAAGGAAAATGATCAACGCAATCACATGAAAATCCACGATTTAAGGGAACGAAAAGTTATTGAGTTTCATTTTGGGGGAGAATGACACGAGAAAAAAGTAATTTGAAGAAAAAGTGAAAGTGCCACTGTCGCTACTTCTCCGCCATTACCGCTAATGCGAATCGAATGCAAAGTGAATGCACTAGAATACCACAGCCCATTCACCGCACCAGAGGAAGTCATATTACTCATGTGTGGCATTTCGTGTGTCATAGACATGTGCAAGGGGCAAATTACTCTGGAGTTAATACCACATGCATGCATCACACACTTATACTTGCATGCAAATGCATTTGTTCGTCTCATTTCGCCCCGTTACTTTCTCCGTCATGTGTGCACTGAAATGGAGTGAACAGATTTTACTAATTTATAGAATCGCATCGTTACATTCCCGAATCTATTCAGGTCCAGATTTTCATTGATTTAGGCATCCTGAGCATACTGAGCATCGGCATAAACCATGATAACAATATGTTATGCCACGCCGCACTTCACCACCCCACCATCACCATCGTTTTCATCAGAGGAACAATCAAACTAATGAGGAAGATTTTCATTAGTAAGCCTAATGAATTAGTAGTAGTTGGGCTTGGACTGGTGAAAGAAAACTCTAGCAAAGAAAACAAAGGAATCAAAAATGTATTTTTCGGAAGGAAGGTAGAGCATAGTCATTATAGATGATTTTATAAGCACATTATTTCCCCAGAGGAGCAATGAACAATATAATTTCAGGGACGGAGCTACGATCAGCGTCGGCATCACCACTACTTCCAGTACGCTACTAACAACCAAACCAATACTTATAATGTGATCATTACCACCATCAAAGATGTAATATCTTCCCCCCATCTCGATAATATGATGCCAATAAGATTACAAATCTAGATTAGATCGTAATTATTTTCGGCACAAAATATAACACTGCCGTCACCGTCAGAAGGCTAAGCCGCTGGATGACTATGAAAATGATGCGGTAATGAAAGCATAATATGCTTTCTAAAAGCATTGAACAAAAGATTTAGGCTCCCTATGGCAAATTCCTTTTCTGAGAAACCTGGTACATTCTCTCATGCTTCATACCTTTTTCATTTTTCACCGGCGAAGACATCCTTCCAGAACACGATCTAGTTCAAACTGGAAAAATTAAAGTTTTTTAATGAAAACTTTGCATTCAACTCATCGTCAGTAGGCGGAACGGAACAATGAAAGTTGTTTGGTTTGTTGATGGTAAATTTTGTCCAAAAATATTTGGCTGGAAGGATGATCACGGAGATGATCATGATAAAAGCAACAGCAATAATGGGATAAGAGCAAGCATAATTTTAGATTGGATCTTGGATCGAGCTCCGACAAAACAAACCGTATGTGTTATTGTCTGTTTGCATGAGAGCGTAGAAACTGAAAATGCGGAGTTCGCGTTTTTAATCAATTTCGTTCACGCCTTCCATCCACCCGTTTCTCTGATTAAATGTGAATAGCTTTTACTTTCACCGAATGCCGTGCACAAACAAAAGAAACAACGAATTTTGGTTTCGGTTTGAATTTTTGGAGTGGCACAAACAACACACGCGCGTCAATCGTTTAAACATTCGATGACGTTTAAATACTTGAAACGGTGTAATTATAAACGAACTAATTTATAACGACGAAATGAAAAACTCGAACTCGTGTATTGTAACATTCCTGATTATTTTTTGGTTGTTGTTGTTGTTGTTATTGCTTGAGAACGTTTGCCTTTTACAGTTTCAAGTGCATAATAAAATAGGCCGCTAAGACACTGACAATATGACCAGTGGTGAATGAAATGAAACCATTCAATATTTCAATATGATCCAGTAGCCACTAAATGTCCAATGTCCACATGAGGAGGGAGGCTTTCTCATTATTTTTTTAAATTCAAATATTTGCAAAAGCCGGATTGTATAGATTCTCTCCTGCAACAAATATGTAGGATTCCTAATGTTTTAGGAAGACGAGTTTGCTAATGGCTAAAGATTTCTTTTGGTTTCTAAATACATAGTTCCTAAAACATACAATTTAAAATTCAAAGGAAAAAATTATATCAAAATCAATTTTATCAAATTCAAAATTGCCCAACTAACTTTAATGTAACTTTGAATCCAACAGGAAGAACACGCGCTCAATTTTTGGGCTCCCGTTACATTAATATTATGCACTTATTGCAGAGGATTGCTTTTAGAAGCCGACAAAGCTTCAAATCCACTCCATTTTTATTCTGGGTATATTCGCGTTTGACACATTCGGATTTCCATCAATCCGGAGATAAACATTTTAAATATACATTTTTATAATAGTATCCATTTATGTACATACTACAAATATAAATTCCATCCCCCTTTACCATTCACTCATTTTACCACTCTTGTCACGTCACATCAGCGTGTTCCGTTGATGGGACAGAAGAAATCAAAATCAAGTAACAGTAACAGACTTCGCTTCGAATGGAATGCATGCATGCATTTCATCTTAGGCTCCAGTCATGTTCATTCCATTTCATGTGGCCTGTTCGACTTTGCGTGCCCAACTACATTTTATTTCATCCTATCAAAAAAGAAAAGGCTAATATCAATATTACTCCCATATTCCCCATCATAAAAAATGTGGAAGCCAAGCCGCAAAATGAGGCGAACGCAAAGCTGAACAAAATTTGTGAACTCGGAGAAGGAAGACCTCTTTAAAGATCCCGCTGGGAAAGTAATATTCCGCTTTAATGCTTTATCCCTAGTACAAAGCCATTGCCTTTGATATGGAAAATGGTTATTACTTGTGTTTTCTACTTTCGTCTTTTCTCGTGTTTGCAAAATAAAATACACATCCATTATTTTCATAATAATAACGGTACACTTCTACTACAAGAAGTAAAGGGATCGACAGGAAGTGTGCTCAGAGGAGTAATGAAGGAGAGCATGGCATCATTATACATATTAGCTGAACCGACATCATTACCCTTACACGCATTTTCTTCATCATAATTTATAAAATCTAAAAAACAAACTTCCTCCTTCGTTTTGAAGAATAAAAAACGCGAAAAATATTCCCATTTGGGAGATCATTAAAGGAGAAAAGCGGTAGTAGGATTTGAAACCAGAGTGACTGGAGCTGATGACTTTGTAAAAATTTTGAATTCATTTGAACTTGTTTCTTGTATCAGTACAATTTTCCGACCCATAATGATCCTTCCAGAGCACTATGTGTGTGGGTAGAAGCCCTAATTGGCCTGGCTTCAGCAGCGTTTAGGCAACAAAACATCTGGAACCACAATCTTCCAAATTGCCCTAAAATATTTAAACAAAATTGGGATAAACTATTTGCTTCATAAAATATTCATTCATCATCACAAGTTCCACTGGGGGTTTTGCGAACAAAAACAAAAAACAAAATACAAAAAAAAAAGTAAATCAAGGCCACAAAAGTGTATTCCCAAAGGGCCAAGTAAAGAAAGAAAGGGAGGTAAATAATAAGCTCAACTCGATAAAGTTTTATCTTTTTGTGGCGAAGGTTGTGGTTGGGTTTGGTTGAGTTTGGTTTAACTTCGTCTTCAACAGATAACCAAAGCTAAAGAAAAGCTTAATGGCTTCTACAGAAAAAAGTTGGTGGAGGGTTGAGGATCACATTTTAATCCGCAATAAAGAAATGGAATGAACAAAAAACTATTTTGATTTTGAAGAGGTGCACAACATTTAACGAATAGTTTGAGTTCGAATATATAAAGTCCGCCCACAATATTCAACTTACATTTATAAGGAAAAGCTTAGCTGTTTTCGAGATTTATTCCTGAGGAAATCAATTTTTCTTTTAAGAAATAGTTTTTAAAGAGAAAAGCTTTTCAAACATCGTACGACCATTGACCCACAATTGCAACCATCTGGAGAAGTTTAAAATTGCATTGTTTTATTGTACAGGCTACTGATCGTGAGATAAAATTTATCATTGCTCATAATAGTTCACTTGGATGGTTTCAATCGTTTGTATTCTTTGAATCAAGTCTGAATTGAGTTGATAGGAAGGAACACGAGCTCTACTGCAAATTGCAATCAATTTTGCTTTCTAAAGAAAGGCAGACGAATCCAAAGAGTCAAGTCAAGACCTCTTATGTCTTGCCAAATAACTTTTTTTTAAATGGATTTCATTTCTGGTATTTTTTTCCTATTCTGTCCTTGCATTGGGATCACAAGGATAAGAAAATTCAGTTCTGATTCTGATCTTTCTTTTAAGAAAAACTACTTTCTCCGCAAGCTTTAATCTCTACTCTTCCTTAATCTCATATCAGATATAGCATAATCATTATGTATCACTAGCTTTAGGAATTTTTCAGCATAAATTACAAGATAATATTTCCTTTCATTTGATGTGATGATGCCATGAATGAA
This sequence comes from Seira musarum, assembly GCA_027743895.1. Classification (NCBI taxonomy): domain Eukaryota; kingdom Metazoa; phylum Arthropoda; class Collembola; order Entomobryomorpha; family Entomobryidae; genus Seira; species Seira musarum. The sequence continues at coordinate 8,814 of JAHZMX010001338.1, read as the reverse complement.
TATTATGAGAAATCATATTTTTCCCCTAGATAGAACATTCATTTTCCCAAGGAATATACATTTTCAGTTTGAGGAAATAAAATTACATGGCGTAATTGTATGTTACAGACTTTTTCGTTCCCTCCATTTTCGTAAATGGATTGAGTAGTTATTATGCATAAAATTTTTCTATTGAGTCAGCACAAATAGGATTTGAAATCGAACTAAAGGAGCTTTAGGAACTGTTTTAAATGTCCTGTCTTTGTCATGTAGAATCTCATTCTAATACTTTCGAAAAATGCCACGTTTGCAGAACCTTGGAACTATGTAAGCTGTAGTGATCAATTTAAAGTCGAATTTCTTGAAAATAACGAACAAAGGTTTTGAACAAGCATTTTTAGAACTAAAGTCTGCATCTGTTTAAACTTTAATCAAATTAGGAAGACAATGCTTTTACTCTCTTGGTTGGAAATAGCACTTTCATGATGGGGAAATTCTTTTTATGGAGAATGCAGTTCGACTAGACCACAAAACCTTAGAAAAAGATAAAAGACATTCAGTCCCCTTCTAGGTTTGGGTTTTTTGTTTATAAAAATCTGTTTTATTTCATTTCATTGTTTTTGCAAAGACAGACGTAGACAATGCAATTGGGAAATGCGGTGAAAACTAGAGGATTTACAATACTGTTTTTCTCAAAGGGAGGTGAAATACGTGCAATAGAATGCATATATGCGCCTAATAAAAATTCTTAAGAATATTTCAAGTTGGAACTAAAACAAATCCTTTGTTCTATGTCCGTATCTTCACCATCACTGGACCTGGACTGCGAATGCATCATAAAATCCTTTTTAGTGATGCATGAATGCATGCACTGCATGTGAAATCTATATATCCAATGGTGAGAGTCAAGTCATGAGTCCAAATGACTTATTCATCATCCCCAGGTTTTTATGTCCCAGGTCATTCTCTAAAACAATATATTTCCTCACGGGCAAACAAAGAAAAGCAGTGGAGTGGGGTTGGGAAAAACTTCACTTCGATTCCACTGGTGAGCTCTTCTCCAGCTCTATTCTAAAATTTTTATTGTATTACTTTTTTTTATTATTTTACACCGCATTCACAACAACACTACACCACCACTACCACCTCCATTTCATTCATGACAACTTTCCACTTGAAATGGGGATGGTGGGTCTTATTTCCCCTCCCATTTTCTTCCTTATAGCACCTTTGAGATCACTGACAAAGTCAAGTCAGCCCATGAAAATCTCACTTCCTCCTTTCCCTCACGAACGAACAATCTATTCTGGATTCTTAGAAAATGCGACATTTTTTCCGCCGATGTGAATGCATGTACCTGAAAGATTTTTCCAAGAAAAAAAAAAGAAATCATTCTTTTTCCTTCCTCTTCTTCCTTGATACATTTTTCTAGAAAAAAATCAGAGCAAGAGGCAAAGCCAAGTCAGAGCAGGAAGAGAATGTTGCTGTTGCTGATGAGAATATTAATGCGAGAGAATAACCCAGAAAAAAAAAGTTTTCCACGAGGAGGATGTTCCATTCTGCATGACTTTTACTACGACTCAAACCTGTATAGTAGAAAATAGGTGAGATGAAACTGAAACCGGAAAAAACACACTTATTTTCATATTTGCTCCCGCTCACTCATGCACGTTCCCTATTATTTTCAGTTCAGTTCAGAAAAGGTGAATTCCAGGTTTCTCTTCCATTCTCTAATCCTTACGGGACTTTTATACGGTTGAATTGATATGGATTGCTAGTTTCGTTTCGTTTGTGTCGTTCCGCTTCCCTTGCCTACATATCCCCATTCAGAAAATCGACAAGGCTCTCCAGTCTCAAGTCCCAGCAATGGTAAGTACATACATACATAATTGTGTACATCCACTTTGACGGTTTACCTTACTTACCTTTGCCTTCGGAGAAATTACTTATTCCTCGTGGCTACTGAGGTAATTTCTTTGAATGAATGTATGAAATGCAACAAAATGTCATAATGCTCACTTGCTCACCACCACAGTACAAGCCACGACCATGGCATACAATGTAAGATGTATTTATATCTACAAAACTCGGCAGTTTTATGTTTTCATTATCGGTTAAATAATTCGAAAATTTGAAAAAAATATTACTTTGTTTAAAATTTGAGCTGTATTCATCCTAAAATGATTTTTGCACAGCAAAAATTGTCGAAATGCTTATGTATACTTGCATATTAAGATTTTGATATTGAAGTAAAATGAAACATTTCGCGCGTTTCAACACAACCAAAACGAATTCATATAAATGGCCACGCAATTATTGCTGAGTATCGAAATAGGATGTGGTATGGTACCTCTAACTAAAAACAAAACCGCTCTTGTAGCACTACCATTAAGCGCTGCACTTGGCCCGTTCACACCTGCATTAAACCATAATTTTTATGGGCCTCGTGTCCTTCCCATCATCATCTACCACCTAAGCATTGTTCCAAATTTTTTTCTTTCTTTTTTTCTGTGTCAAGAGTAGCAACTAGCAAAGCAGACGAAACCAAGTCCACCGAGAGACATTATCATCATCATCCACCGAGAGATTATGATGATGATTACGACGTGGCAGTGGCAGTTTGGTGTCATTGTCACTCTGTTTTCTCCCTCTCGCCTTTTGGGTTGTACGTATTTTTATTTTATGGAGTGTGAAATCGTCGTCCCCAAGGCCCGTCCACATTGTGCATTACACATATTTTCCATGGGACGGTCCAGGTATATGCTGTATGGCTGAATCTGTGACGGTAACAGTAATGATGATGGCACCGACCGACCGGTGAATGTCCTTACACTAAAAATTACTTCGCCTAGACACACCAGCAGCCGAGTAGGAATACAAAATAATAAATTCTGATAGTTTTTTTTCAATCCCGCTAGATAAAAGATGAAAAAAGGATCAAAGTATTTTTTGGACCTGTATAAATACCTAAGGACTTTTAGAGTGAGCGACAAAAAATAAAGAAGACTTGCAAGGCAGGCGGTAGCCTTCCTCAGCGTGGAAAAGAGTTGAGGGAAGCGCAGTTTTTTCTGTATGATATGATGCACACGCTCGACTTGACACGGATTGTTTTTTTATCCACTCTTCGTTCTCCCTTTCCAAAAAATGCAATGGAGCATTTAGACTAGGCTTTTTTGTGAACGTGTCAGCATCAATCCATTCATCCATGGGATGATGACGATCACGATGAGCCTCCGTTCTCCTATCATATCCTATCGTATCCCTTTCACTTTCCGATTCAGTAACCTCGAAGAAGTTAGAATGGCAGGGCTGGTGCTATACAGACACACACGCATACCGAAAGGTATTCCGGAAAAAAATTATCATGAAAAATTCAGTGGTCTTGGTTTTAGGTTCCTTTCTACAATTTTTGCTCGTTCTTTCTGAGAAACGATTCTGAACAAAGAGGTTCCTTTCCAAAGAGAGAGGGAAAAGAAATATTTCATAAAGTTTATGTGATGACATTTTACATATACGTCGAGATCTGTAAGAGCTTTCGAATGCTATGCAAATCTGCCTCAGACATGTCCAAATTTAATTATTTGTAAAAGCAGCTTATGTATTCATTTCATCTGCTAGATGTAAAGATCCCGCTGGTATCTTCATTGAGAGGTAAAAATAAAATTAATCTTTACCATCCCAAACCAATTAAATCTAAATCTCTCGTCTTTCTAATTTCTTCAAGTCAAACGCCTTAAATGCTCTGCAATTTCATAGTCTTTTGTAGCCGTCACCATACTGAATCCGCCCACGTTCAGTTTTGAACTGAAATATGAGGCATTGTCCAACTCCAACAAGCAAAGCCTAATTTACTTAGGAATTCTGAGCTGATATCCCAGGTGAAATTCTTTTTCTTCAAGGATCTCAAGCACTCCACTTCTAGTTTTCTTTTAATCATTTCATTTCCGTCTGATAGTGGCAGGTCTAATCAGCCAACTTTGCTTACAATTAAGTTTTGCAATTCAAAAGAAAATGGAAAAGCTTAAGCTCGTGACTCATCTACTTACTCTGATAGATCAACATCATCCAGGGAACACCGTACCGGGTCAATTTCAACAACAGAAATAACTAGAAAGTACATACTTATATCAAACGTGTGTAATCCTACTTCTGTTCGAAAATCAAAATACTTAATCCAGCCATACCCAAATAAGAATTGTATTTCAGCAGAAAAAGCCTTATTCAAAAACCAAACAATGTATGTTTACTACATGCATAGTAGGTTCTGGCTCATGAATTTACCATCCCTTCATCATCCCTGCCTGATTCCTTTCATCATCCCATTTTGCCATCAATTTTTCAATTTCAACTTATCTATTTTGATTCCATTGAACTTCCATTCCATTTCCATTATATGATTTCCCCTAATTTATTTTGACTACTTGTGGATAAAATCTATGTCTCGCCAAAAAAGCAAAGCAATCGAATTCCTATATCTTCAAAAGTCCATTTCCTACATACCTATACCTTCAAACTCAATTTCCATCTGATATGCTAGTGATTTCGCAAAAAGTTCATACAATTTCGAGAAATAGTCGATATTCCAGTTAAATTCTGAATTCATGCTTCTTCGCTTCTTTTTTACCTGTATTCATCAGACCTTTGCATTGGGTTACAATTTGTTTAAAAATAGGCAACCTGTGAGCATCCGTGTTGGCCTACGAATCTCATTTAAAACATTTCTGCGTATTTACCATCATATCATTCTCCACCCATTCAAGTAAAATTACAAAATTGCTCTGCGTTTTTACTCGTACAAAGCCTAGAAATTCTCATCTCACCTCAAAAACGTGGAACTCCAATTCGAGTCTCCTTTAGTCAAGGCTCCTTAAAAAAAGCGAAGTCTTGGAGAGCCCTTCCACTTGAGACTCCATTAATCCTTCCAAAATAAATCTATCCGGAATCCAGAAAGCCCAGCTCAGTTCAGTTCCTAGTTCCCAAGCAAGTTTGCTTCCTGTACTTGGTAGCATTGCGTTACGTAGTTCCTCCTAAAAACATGAATAAGTATTTTACCTGCCTTTTTGCTTCGCTTTTTAAACATTGTTTTAAAAATCCAACATCCACCAAACGAAATATATTTCTCGACTTCCTCAAGGGAAAACTCATCTTTTTCTCTCCGAGGCATTTCTCTTCTCATCCAACTACTAGCAATTTCGGCTCTTGCCTTCAACAAACCAGTATTTTTATTTCTCGGGGAAAATGAAAAACTTTCTCGTACTGAAAGCCAAGCAAGCTATTTCCCCTAAATATTTATACTTTGTTTTAGGGTAGTTTGAAAAAACAAGACCATCAAGTCGGCAAAGTTTGGCTATCAAAAGCGAAAGTATTTTCTACTTTCGTTCATTTAACCAAGCGTACCTATTTAGTACAACAGTCTAGCGCTCCTTTGCAAAAAAAAACCTTAATCCTTTCGAAACAAACCTGAATAACTACAATTTTAAGGAAAGAGTTTAATTCTATTCATTCACGTATCAACTCTTTCTTTCACGGCCGCTGTTTCATTTCCGAAATTATTTTGGTGGGAAAAAAGGAATGATCGCACTACAAAAATGTACACACACACATGCATGCAAGTTGGTTGAGCTGCACCCGATTGAACAATTCAATCCCACACACGTGGAATGAAGGGAGGAAAAGTATGACATGACCTTGAAACTTGAGATTGGAAAATAAATGAGGCTCCTCGTCTACTCTCCTCCAACGGGCTGTTCACAATGACGTCTCAAGAAATGGGAAACAAAAATTGAGGTAGACTTAAAAATGCTGTTTAGTAGATGGCTTCCCAAAGTTTTTCAAGTCAATCCTGGTTTTGTTTCGTGCACCTCGCATCAGATATCAGAGTTGTGAAATGAAATTGCTCATGTTATCACCAGAATGGCCGTCGGCAGCACCTACGCTTGGGAAACAAGAATTGAGGTAGACTTAAAAATGCTGTTTAGTAGATGGCTTCCCAAAGTTTTTCAAGTCAATCCTGGTTTTGTTTCGTGCACCTAGCATCAGATATCAGAGTTGTGAAATGAAATTGCTCATGTTATCACCAGAATGGCCGTCGGCAGCACCTACGCCCCCTTTTCTTTCATTCCCTGCGTGGTATCAAATTCACTCACAGTACCCCATTTCGGTTTTATGAGCAATAAAATGTAATTTTTCCCACAATCCAATGAATGAATGACCTCGACGTATTATTGCAGCCACTATCATCATCATCATAATGTTTTCATGAAAAAAGAAAAGATGGCAAAAAAATCTTTCTTTTCTTTACAGAAAGTCTTATTGTTAGTTTGAGGCATTACTACGTCTATTATTATGTTATGACCTAGATTTCCTTGATAAAAATTAGTCTGCCTTGGTAAGTGTAAGCAGGATTGAGAAGATATATAGCATGGCATTGCAATAAAAGATCACAAATCTCGATCTATGCATTGTGAATTACAAAGTGAATTGGCAATATATGCTATTACGCTTATTAAATATTAAAAAAAAACATTGGAGAAAACATCACAGTTTGATTATTAAACCACATTAAGTTCAGAAACAAAGGTCAGCTTCTAACTTGCTGCATATTCATACCGCAAGTTACAAAAATACTAAAAATGAGACAAAGGCTTGCTGATAATTTCTTTTTTGTTTTCGAAAATTGGGCTGAATTATCAAGCAAACTTACCGTATGTTCTGGTTTACAACGCGGGTTGAGCAAATAGAGCGAAGATCTGAAATAGAACGCGGGGGTTCAGAGTCAGAGGAAGAAAATTAATAAAACGCGGGTCTCAAATAGAACACGGGGGCTCAGAAGAAGAAACTGAATAGAACATTGGGCGTTCTATATCAGAATATACGGTATTTTCCTTTTCGAGAAAGGCAAAGTGCTATAGACAATCAAATGAGGCCAAGCTGTTACTGCTGTGTTTACTAATTCCTGTTATCGGCTTTTTAAAGTATGCACTTTTATGTTTGATACGATCGTAAGGGTTCCGCTTAAAAGTATTAAAAGCGTTTCTTAAAATCAATTAGGTTAATTGATTTCCAGAGATAAAGAATCAACTATTTGAGTGCAGTAATAGTAATACAAAAGAATAAAAACAAACTACTCAAATCAACTATTTTAATCTCAGCTTCTGATTAGCTACATACTGTATTGATAATTCGAATTCAACATCCAAAACGTGGCATTTATTTCAAAGTCTGGTGTTCCCGACTGGAAAAAAGTTACATCTTGTCCGTTGCAGACTTTCTCATAAATCAGACATTCGAATATTTTTACACCCTGTTGTTTGCGTGCTGGGAATGTAATAACCATATATCAAGTTAAATCTGCACAGCGTGATTAGTGTTAGGCGCATGATGGGTGATCAGTGATCATTATCAGAAAAGCAAGCGATATGAAACTGTAACGCAGATGCTAATTTTAACAAAAAATATCATTAACGTGACTATAATTCACATTGCAAAGCAGCAAGCAAGCATATTATATTCGGTTAGGATGAAAGTAGAATTTTTAAGACTGTACCAGTTCTTCATCAATCAATTCATCAGAAGGATGTGTTAGCTTTTCTCCAATGATGACACGAAAAGCGACATTTGTCGATGGTGTGTCTTTGGGACAAGACTTTTTAATAAAGCATTTATTTGATGGTCAGAACTGACATAACTAAGAATTTGTAATGCATATCGAATCACCACCAAAAAGATTCAAGGACCAATTTGAGATGAAAGTAAGCATTTTCGATTTCTGACTAGTTATAACAATCTAACTTTCAACCTAGATGGTATTATTAGCAAAAATGCAAAGTTTTGTAAACAATTCAACAGCCTAGATCTGAAGAAACATCGAATTCCATAACACTCAGCAGGCTCTCTTTAGTAGTAAAAACGCAATGGCTGTAAATATCACATACAATTATGTTTGAAAATAAGTAGGTCAAGATCTATTTTTCAGAGAATTCAGTTAACGTGAAGGAAGAAATCACTGCTCTTGGAACTAATATGATAAATACTGGTACTCAGGCTACGTATATATAGTTCATAGCGAAGAAAAATAAGATGAGCTTATATCATTTAGGTACGTTTATATTACAGTAACGGTTGCATTTCATGAAAGAAGACACTCCATTTTTCATTTCCATTGGAATGGAATATTTTTGAAAGGAAAATTGGAATGTAGGTTAAGCAAACACAATAAGTACTTGAATCAAACCATGAAAGTCTCCTATCGTCATCTATATTGCAATATCAATATCGTTATCATTCACTCTCCTCATGTGAATGACTTTAAAAATGATAAAGGCGGATGTGAAGGAAGATGTGATGTGATGCGATACAAACTGATACTTTGGAGTGGCTTTGTGTTCTGCATTCTGTTTACTCAGTCCAACGCGAAGACGAAACAAGAATGTGTATTTACTTCCGCTTTTTTGACATTTGTGCTAGATAATCATTAGGAGATACATTTAGGAACAGCTATAAAGTATCATGTCTCATTGTCAGCTAGCTGTAAGTAGGTATAGTATAACTGATTAAAAAGTGATACGTAAATGATTAATATCTATTCACGTTTTCGGGATTTTTGTTTTCCCCAGCGAAATTTAGATACCAGACGCTTTTTAAATGTACTGAATTTGGATAAGTTAAAGAAGAGATGTCGATTCGCAAAAACGATTCGATAGATCCGTATCCGTTTTCAGATGGACTATCCCTCTTGATTGTCATTGCAGATATTATCTATTTTCCAACTTGCCAATCATTTTAGACTTTTCATCATGCTATTTAAAAAAATGAGAAAAAATCTCGACTACTTTG
>JAHZMX010001337.1:0-30249 GCA_027743895.1 Seira musarum | reverse complement strand
AAAGAGGAAACATTCAACAAAAGCTTAGACACGAAAGTCCAAAAAATCAGATTCAGAGGGATCATCGGAGATCAAGTGAAATGATCATGTGCTTTGAACACACCTAAGTAGAGTAAAGAAGAAGAAAACTATTATCAGGTTCAGTTTGCAGACACAAGTTTCTCTTTCTTTGTCGAGAAGGAGAGAATGATGCAATGCAATATGCAATGCACGAATATAGTAAGAGGGACAACTGGTTTCGTTGAGACCCAACAGGACCAGGTAATGTGACATTAGGTACATCGTAGATATTCTTTCCTTCTCTTGGTTAAAAAAAAATACCGTTGGAGTTGGAGATGAGAGTTGGTGCCGGTGTTGCAGGCAGCCACAAAGTAGTTTTCCGTTGTATAAACACGAAGAAAAAAAAAAGAACGGAAAATTGTGGATGTAACAGCAGTTCCACATAACTACTCCATACCATGATTTTAAAAATGTATGTATATTTGCACAAAGAGCAACCTCAAAAAGCTGTGGGAAATGTGTGTCTGTGAGTACTAGACTGGAGTAGAGAGTGCAAGTCAAGGGAAAGGATTCATAGGGAAAAGAGGGGCAGAGACAGGACAAGGAGAGGAAGCAGAGGGACTAGGACTAGTATCCCCAACATTAAGTAGAAACCTGTCAGACCTTTAACTTCTTCAAGGAAAACGAGGATAGAGATAAGTATCATCCCAGCGTGGTATATATTAGGTTAGTATTAAATGCTAAAGTGTATCACTTTTTCTTTATGTTTTCAACGTCCTAAAAATAAGTCCTACTCTTCTTCCTCCCTCCCGTCCAAAAAAACCCTATTTTTTACAGTGGCCAAGTTAAAGTTAAACTTACTTTTTTTCACGTAAACCATCTTGTTTTCACCAGCTTTTCCCCAGGATAACACACCTTTTGCTGATTGTGAATTCACTGGTGTGTGTTTTTCTTGGCTTTTAGAAAAAAAAACTTTTTTTTTTTCTCGATGATGCTCTTTTTTTTCTTGTTCAAATGGAAAACGAAGAGAAAATGTCAGGGAGTTTCTCCCGATGTGAACATAAATACGTACACAGTCTTACTTACTTACGTCCCCTACTTAACATGTGGGAAGCCCCAAAGTCTCTCAACTCAACTCAACACACACTTTTTTTTTCACATTTTCCCCAGCTTTTACCTTATTTTCATTTGTTTTGGAGGGAAAAAAGTTCGAAACGAATCCTAGCTTAGATTTTGTTTACTTTTGTATGAAAAAATAAAAATAAATACAAAAGGAAGAGTTGCGAGTTGTGGAAAGGCGTTCATGCAAAAGTCCTGAGCTCATCTACTCATACAAGTTTGAAAATATTTAAAATCTCTGCTTCGATGACTTTACATTGACGGGGTAAAAACTTTTTTAAAAAATTTGATACATCTAGTTTGACCTTTGCTCTTTATTATTTTTTCGAACAAATGTAGCAAAGTGGAAAATCAAATGGCTATAAATTTTCGGATACTTGCGTTAGGAGGATACATAATATTCATTCGATTTCAGATGGAATCGGGATTCTCAAATTTCATTTGTTCTGATAGAAAAATAGCCATTGCCAATTATTGACGTAGCTCTTAAATTACATGTCTTAATCGAAAAGAATAAGGTCACTCCACTTAATGACATGAAGAAAGATTCGGAACAAGAGGCAGCCTCCCACTGTCTGAAATATGAAATTCACTGGAAATTCATTATTTTTGCATGAAAAATAATGACAATATGAAATCATCTCGGGAAAGGTCATTCATTATTATGACAATATATGTGGAAATAAAAACAATTTCCTCAAGTGGTCTCAGAGTGGTTTTAGGAATAATAGAATTGCTAAAAATGTCACGAAGAGTAAACTAGAATACCGTATTTTGTTGAATAGATTATGGGGCGGTTTTTGTGAATTAAAATTAAATAAATTTAATGGAAACCCTAAAAACTTTGCTTCATTTTGACCCATGACGTTATAGTAAGGAATATGATACAACTTCAAAGCGTATCTGTGGCACAGTATTACAGTGTCGCCGTTACTCTCGTAGAATATTTTTTCTTCTTGGCAATTGTTGCGTTGCGTATATTTATTTAGGATCAACAAAGAAACCTAGTGGCTGAAAGAAGCAAGACATAAAATTTGTGAGGAAATCATACTTACGAAAAGGGCAACTTCAAGCGAAGCACGCAAAAAGCAAATTTCAAGTTCTTTCTACACAAAGTTTGTTTAAAAAGGCGGAAGACTTCTCTTCACTGCGGACACATGCAATTGCGTTCTTCCGCAGTCTACACTCAAGCACATCCTTTCTCCTAAGCTGCGCAAAGATAAAACAAAAACACTCCGGGAACAAAACCGCAATTCAGAATGAGAATATTTCTTGAGTTTGGTTGAGAGTAGAAGAAAAAACTTGGAAAAAGATAATAGAATTTTAAAGAAAAGAAAGGAAAAAGAATTTCAATAAAAATATCATTGCAACTCAAAAGAATGCTTTTGCGCTAGTATAATAGCTCAACTTTTTTTTTCTCCCTCTTTTTTTAAATTACCACTCTCAATTTCCCAACCCACAAACTTGCCATAATTATTTGCAGTGGAAGTAAAAGTAAATAGTGGATGGAGTACGTATGTATTCATCTAATCAAAATCATCCGTATTCATTACATCACGTCGTCCTCATTCACTGTCTGCTGTGTCTGTAATAACTATAATCATTTGAATAAATTTCACTGGGAAAATACCTGCATTCACTACTTCTATTTATGTAATATCTAGAGACATTGCACAAAATTGGATAGAAAGGAAGGAAGGAAGGAAGATGCATAGATAGACTCAATCTTTTCTAAGCTATTTTCTTATTAGCATTCGTTACCCTTCATTTCCTTTCCGTATATGACGATTCTGCGATGATGATAATATGAAGAAAAAAAAAACTGACGTTGAATTTTGTCATCCACCAGAACAGAACCAGACGTTTTTTTTCTGTGAATGGGCCTCCCAGAGTTCAGCGAGCCATTCATTCCAGTGCTCCGTACCAGGTTTCCCCTAACTCGGTTAGTGTCAAGACCCCATCACAACTTTCTATTGTTTGACTGGTGAGGGGAACAAAAGTGAACGTGGGTAGCCATTTCGTTTTTGACTGCGAGTAGACAATTACTTACTCAGCCATTAATAAATGTAGCCCACAAAACGTATAGCCACATCTATAATCCTAATTAGAGCCACTCTGACATGGCCTATGAAGAACATTTTCAACATTCCGAGAACAATAACATTTTACTTGAAAGCAAAAGGGGAAAAATATTAGACATCATTGTGGATCGAAACCTTTTCAGTCGTAATGAAAGGCAAGGCATATCGCATACGACAAACCTCACTCACTCGACTACTTACTTACTACGCACGGCCTTGTTATAATCACTCGTTTGTTTTCTCACTCAACCTTTCATTCATTACTCCTTCATCATCGGCACTATTATTATTATGATTCATTCATAAAAACCATCATCATCAATCTAAAGAAACGATGATGAAACGAAAAAAAAAGATTGATTTCCAAGAATTTTTTTTTTTAAATTTCAGAAACAAAGTAGATTCCTTGGATAGTGTATCCTTTCTCAATGTTAAAAGCAGAGATAAAACAATTTTCCATGGTCTTTTTCTTATCTCCTGTTACATAAACTTGTAACTTTTTTCTTCGTGAAAGTGTGTAAAAGTACCACTTGATTATTACTACCTACAAGCCATTCTGTTTTGCGTTTAATATCCCTCAGCGCTTTCATCTGGATACCGCGAACGAGGTTTTTTTTTTTGTTGCCTTTGCGATTGCAATACCGTCTAACTTTTAAAATGATCACATAACATAACGTAAGGTAACCGTAAGTGTTGCTAAATTAGACTAAAGAAACTAACAGTGTACTCCAAATAGGTATAAAAAAAGTCCTTTGTAACCCCAAAACTATTGAAACTTCTTGCATCAAACCATAAATGTGTGAAATGAATGGCACCTACCTACAAATGTGAAGCAGATTGGATAGAGAAATCTAAGAAAAACAAACTTTTCGCACGAGGAGTTCAGAAGTAATACAATACAAAATACAATACAATATGGGAATGCTATCATGTGGGTACAATATAGGTACGATATTGAAGTGAACACGGAAGAATTAGAAATATAAGCAACTGGTTTGATCCTACTTTTTTAGTCTAAGGCAAGTACTTACAGAAAAAAAACTCAAAAGAATCATTTAAGTAGTAGAGGAGCTCGGTTTGGATTCTCAGACGGAAATTAAAATCTCACTTTGGACAATCCTATTTCAAAGAGAAAAGACGGCATCTGCTATGCACACTTTTACCTTTCCAGTAATAACAATAAAAGGGACTTTTCGTATCGTCTAGACTCTTTCAAGATTTGTCTTCTTTTTCCTATTCCTTTGACTCGGAGAAAATCCTTTTAAAACTTCTGTCTGGTTTCAGGGTTTATGGCGCAATGAAAGCAATCGTTTCATCATAACGTAATGAAAAGCGCTTACGTATTCGCAATTCGTTGATATTCTACAAACTCAAATTATTATTTTTTTCTGGAGTACCACTACCACTACCACTACTGCTAGTGCTTCTGCTACAGCTATTATTTCCAAGTCAGAATTTTTTTTTATTTGAGAGGATTGTTAGATGCCACTTCTGCATTTCCAGTAGTAGACCAAGTGCCAGGAGTAACATTGTACAAGTCGAATATCAATGAGGGAATGAATTGAATAAGTATAACGGCATTAGTATAGTAGTACAGCGTTATTTAAGTAGCGGAAAGGTAAGAAAATTCCGTGATCATTAATGAGGCGCTAGCAAGTAGCGTATGCTCCATGCTCGCTTTTTCGAGGACGTTGATATATTAGTATTTGTAGAGAAAGGCCAGCTCTTTAATACTGTTACGAGGTTTTTGGCAGAAATCGAATCTGTAAAGCATCAATGTCATATTAATTTGTCACGTTCGTTCCTGTCAAAGGTTTAGTAGTACAGCGTTATTTAAGTAGCGGAAAGGTAAGAAAATTCCGTGATCATTAATGAGGCGCTAGCAAGTAGCGTATGCTCCATGCTCGCTTTTTCGAGGACGTTGATACGATTTCGCACTAAAAAAGCGAGAAAGTAGAAGTGGCAATAATACGACATTAGAAGGTACGTGATGATCTTTTAAGTGAGACATGATTTCCTCACCGCTCCAGACAATGGCCATTCCGATGCTGCTGCTTACCTATTTTTTTTAAGAGGAAGAACTCATTTTTTTCCTAACGTCTTAAGTAATAATAATGGCCGTAAGAATTATTGTTCTCCATTCCATTCAAAGGATAATAATACCGCATACCCCTGACAAAGAGTGGAAGTGACACAAGAGTTATAGCCATACAATAAAAAAAAGAGATATAGAAAAAGAATATTGCAAAAAAGAAGTAATAATGTACATGATTTTGTTTACAGATGTATGGAAAAAAAATAGAAGGAATCATTGAACAAGAAAAAGAGAAACAGTGGGACACATTTCGCTCTATTTTTTTTGGAGTTGACAGAAAAAGGGAGTCAGTCGACACAAGGCTAAAAATATGTATGCATGTATATTGTTAAGTAGGAACAGAGAGAGAGTGTGTAGGAGAGAAAGAAAAAAATTGAGTGGAGTAAAGCGAAGAAGAAACAAGTTTCGCAGTTGGATGGGATGGAACTTGAGCAATAAAATAGAAAGGCGAGAAACGAGAGGCTCATTCTTCTACGTCAAACCATTTTACTGCATTGATGAAGATGCCAACTGCGGCCCATTCAAATCCGTATTTAGCTCCATAATTATTTTGCCCTGAGCATTTGAATGTACACTTTGTTGACGCGCGTCCTTCCAGGCCACCCATCCATCCATCCACCATTCCCCGTTTAGGGCGTTGAAGGCGCGACAAAAGAGATGAAATGAGAGACATGAGTGGAGTGGGAAAAAAACGAACGTACATATTTCTAATATCCTAGATCTAGACCTTCATTAGTTCCTTCATTCATTCTCATTATTTTTTTTCTAACTGCACATCACAATCACAATTCGATGGAGGCTACTGCTTTCCTTTTTTTTGTTCTCTTCATCGTAATAATATTTCCTTGAATCGGTCGCTTTCACCATTTCCCCATAGCTTAGGTACTTCATCTCTTGCATGAAAAAAAAAAACAATGTTATTTTATTGTTATTGTCTTTTGCAGATCCAACGGTAGAAAAATGAATGAATGAATTAAATAATTTCGAGAGGGAGCGATACTTCCACTTCACAAAGAAAGAGTCTCAAAGAAAAAGGAGAAAGAAAAAGAAATGGGTTGTGTGCGACGATATAAAAATGTGAAATACTCTGAAGGGAAAAAACTACGCTTATACTATACCCACGATGACAAATATGAACCTCCATCAATTTCTTTTTTTCTCTCCCATTCCATGCGAAAAGCTCCTTTCTACTGATTTTATTATTATTCAGGGATGCTAAGGCGTCTTAAAAAATGGGAAACGAAGAGGCACAAGAGGATGAAAGCGGGCAGCAGATGCATCACATACACTTACACACTTACACCATCCAATCCAGCTATTTTCAATCCTAAATCTGTATGATGATGGGATGTAGCTCATTCCACTTTGCTCTCCTTCTCTGCTTTATCCCGTGTGCTAAAGTAAAAAGAAAGTAAAGTAAGATGAAAGAAAGGGATAAAGAATTGCTTGATGTTCGCTCCCTTTCTCTGCATGCATAAAAGAGCGTTACTCTTCGAAGAAAAAAGTGGAAGAAAACTGTGAAGAAGAGGAAGAGAGGGCTGCATCTTACACTTGTCTTCTTCTCATAGCACTTATAATGAGCATACCATTATGATAATCCTAAAAAGGTTGCCGTCACTCGCCTCCAAAAAAATGTATTTTGCATGCATTTGAGACATTTTTTTTCTCCTCCTTATCAAAAGCTCCCAGGCTAGAAAACTCGTGTTATAAAAGTTGGCAAAATGCGTAACCTCCTGAAGCCCTCCAACCATTCCAAAAATTCTTCTTTTTTTCTTCGTCTTCGCTACAGCCATGTCTATGGCTATGGCTATGGGCTTGGGAGTACGGAAACCTTGTTAAATGTAAGGAGCTGGGAGCCTTATTGCAGACAAAAAAAAATTGTTGCATACGTTCCTTCTCTACATTGTTGTTCACGCCTAGAAGGAATGAGCGGTATTTCCAAAAAAAAAAGTTTGTGACCTTAGAATCTGTGCTTTCTTCATGGCATATAATGCAAGCATCATGGCGGACACAAACGAAATGAGAACATGTATAGGCGTCTGCCTGTCTTCATTCATTCAGTCATTCATTCGTGCGCATTTTTAACGTACAATAGGCTAGGGGCCATTGTACCTTGATATGATATCGCATCTACTTTTTTTAGCTTTATAAAAGAACTAGGTTTTTTTAAAACAGGAAGACTGTGATATAGAGCATGAAAAAAAATACACGCGCACTTCTAGGAAAAGCGCGTTTGAAGTGTCGCTCTGTCTTTGTTGATACTATCTATTTATGTAGTTGTATGGTATGTGGTCCCGTTTTGTACAAAACGCCTTCACTTTGCTTCTCATCAAATCCGTTTTTTGGGGGGACATGTTCTAAAAAACCATACCTTTTTTTCCACTTGGGGAATAAGAACGCCAAATAAGCTCTGGTAAACACGCAAGGAAACAAGCCTCAGGAGTGATAATGTAATGTGATCATGAATCCACATCCGCACACTTTGAACCTCCTTCTTTACTTCATCCATAGATTAAAGACTTTTAATGAAAAAAAAATGCCTTCTCTTGGTCTTGGTCCCAACCCGAACCTTCATTATTCCAATTTTAAATTCTTTGGTCAAAAAAAGAAGAAAAGTTTATGAGAATTTTTCGCTTTGTGAAGGAAGCTTCAAGAGCAAAACATTAATACACCACCCGATTAAAAGTAAGTAGGACAACCCTTTCTTTGAACCAAACCAGCTTTACATTTACAATGGATTTTTCCACTAGCAAGGCAAAGGCGTACGTACATTAAAATTTATTTATTTTTTTTTGTAAGTGAGTGAGTGAACCTACAAAAGTAAAAGATCGTTCAAATGTAGTAAATGGTAAAAGTTTATAAGAATAAATGTTCCTCTGAATAATTTGTTGGTATGGGCAATGGCCAAAGAATCGTTTTGTGAACTAATGAATGAGAAAGACAAGGAAGGCGCTGCGCTGGTTGGTTGGTTTGGTCTGTTGTAGGGATACAAAGCACCTACTCGAATTTAACTTTGAAGCCGTTTGAAAAAAAAGTGTGGTTGATGAATTATAAAGAAGGGAGGAATTTCGTAGCGACACAAAAAAAAACTTTGCATTAGTAGAGTAAGAGATGGATTCTTTTTAACCCTTTCGTGAATGTTGTATACTTTTTGACTTGTAGATGAGCCGATGAAGGAAGGGCCAGATGATTACTACGATAAGGACACACTGGAACCGCTTCCCTATTTCGACCGCAATGCGACTATCAACACAAACCTCACAGTGCAAATGGGGACAGACGTCTTTCTCAGCTGTCGTGTCAATCGCTTAGGGAATAAAACTGTAAGTGCTCACTTTCTCTCCTCCTTCCACTTTCACTTGTAGTTCTAGTACGACTTCCTCTTTTTTTTGCTTCCATGCTTTCTCGCTTTTCGTGTTTCAAACCAACAAAACCAAGTCATGGTCCTGCTCTGCTTAAAGGGAAAAACGTTCCTCTCGTATTTTCACTAAGATAATAATATTCTGAAAAGAAAAGGATGATTTTTACTACTGGTACTACTTGTTGTCGTTATTTTTTTGACTATGCATAAGAATGAATCCCGTTTTGTCCTCGATCTAGATCCTTTTTCTTTAATATTGTTTGTTTTTTTAGATATGTGTGTGCTTCATTTTGATGGATATCTTTCGAAGAAAAAAAAACTTTGTTGAAAAATGCAATATCTTTTTTCTGGAGCGATCAACATGATGATGAGGGCGACAAAGATGATGACGGTAATACGATGATGACTTTCCTCGGAAGAAGGAAGGGTGAACATATGGTGATGGTGAAGAGTGCATGCACCCTTTTGTTTGATAAAAAAAATGTGAAATCCTTCCAGTCTTCTGATAAACACACATATGTATGCATTATTATTATGTTACTATTCTTCTTATGTGGGTCCCTACGTAAATGGGTGCATTGAAAATCCCAACTTCTGTGTAAGTATCTCGATCTACTTAAGCATATGAACCTTTTGAGAAAGAAAGTTGCTGGCATAGAATATGGGATGCCTTGGAAATCCCTTTTTAATGCCGACCGTCTCCTTGAGTAAAGCTTCTGGTTTCGCTTCACGATCCTCCTAAATGGGCATTAAAGTTACATAATATTCGCTATCGCTATTCAGACTGGAAAAAAAAGTTTTTCATTATCACTAGCAGCTAATTACTATTTTCAACATGATCGATACTCAAGTACTTTTGAAAAGGAACATGTTCCATTTTGTACGCAAATTCCCACACAATTTTTATTGCCTGTTCGTAATTGCTTATATTAAATTGCATTTCCGTAGACGTGAATGTTCATGTTTATTACCTCGATTCCCTCCAGGAATAAAAAAAAATATTTTTTTGGTGCAGTGAAAGTCCTTCCGCACCTACAAGTGATCATCGCATCGATATCGATGTCAAATAAAGAACACGCTCAATTCATTCATTCATGTTATGTTATGGTTCGCAAAATGCATTTAAATCGTTGTATTTCTATCATGTGTCGTGTCGTGTCGCGTCATTTTTTGAAAACACTTCCTTAAACTTGATTAAGAAGTGCATACACACTCGACTTATTTTTTTTTTCTACTATCGCAATTTCCCCTGTCAAGCTTCAGGCGTATAACTCCACTTCGTCTTTACGAGTATGATTTCTACGATCATATTAAAGATGACAGGGATGACGATGACGACTACTGAAAGGGTGCCTATGAGTTGAGTTGAGTAGAGTGATATGACTCTTTTTTTTCAACAGAACTGCTGTGCAATTTGGGCTTTTTAGATGTTGAAAGTAAACATCACCATAAAGGAAGGAATAGTTGTGTAAATATCTCTTTGATCTTCATGTGTCGGCATGTTGTGAAAATGACATTTTTTTCTCTCTCTCTTTCACTACTTGTGTCACAGGGAAAAAAAGGAACTACGCACATAAAGAGAAAAAGCTTCAAAGTTTGTGCATCGTAATTCATACTTTTTTATGTTAAATGCAAACAATATTGTGGCCAACACAGTGGGAATCATTCACGGATGTAAACTGCCGTAAAAGGAACATAAGTCTTTTCTTAAAAGAGAAAAGTCTAAAAAAAAATCGTGTAAATGGAAAAGAGAAGTAAGTAAAGTACATTCCTTTTTTTTTACTCCTTTCACTTTCTGCTCAATAAAAACGGACGTGTAGAGGCATTGAGACTATTGAGCTGGATTCCTTTTTTGGAGACATGTCATCTGTACTTACTTCTCTCTCGAGTTCGAGTTCGAGCAGAGCAGGTGTAATCTGATAACGGCACAATAATTTTCGGATTACACTTGAGTAACAAAAGAATTTCGGACAGCTAACAAAAGACACACAATTAGTAAAAGAGAGAGATCGCAGTAGCAATGTACGTTCCCATTCGTTCCGTCTTTTTTCTTTTTTTGATGTATATTAACTAATTGCATTATCTCTTATCTTGACACCCGTATTTATTTCCTTGATCTTCTTCTCGCTCTTGTATTTCCAAAGAGGAAATGAAATGATGGGGCAAAAAAAAAATACGAGTATGTTTGTCTGTCCATGTATGTGTTTGTGATTGTGTGGAAGAAAAGCAAAGAAAAAGAAGATTCACGATTCGCATTTACACAAGCATAATGTGATGTTGCATGATGATACTAACTGACTTGGTTTTGGTGTCTCGTCTATCTCGAAGTGAAAGCTGAGAACAGCTTTTATGTCCTTCTCTCTTCTTCCCATCCTTCCTCTTGTCTTTCCTTTTTTTACTTAAAAAGAGAGATAGGTTTTTGAATGAAGGTAGTACACCAAGCCAAACCAAACCAAACCAAACCGCGTCCGTTTGCTTTTCCCTTTGCTTTATCAACCAGTTTTCCTCCACTTCATCGTCTACCGTAATTCATTTAAATCCTTCCAGTCACTTATGTTTGCGTACTTTTCCTACTCGCATTGAGGTTCCCTCGATCCCTACTGTCGTTAGAGGAAAGTGTTATTGCAAACAGAGAGAGCGAAAGAGAGAGGAAAAAAATACCGTGAAACAAGGAAATGGCATGCATGCAATGGAACCGCGTCGAGCCGAGTGACAGCTCTCTCAAAGTTTCCACTAAAACAAACTTCCCTTCACAAGAAAAATACGTAAGTTCAATGCATTATTCACCAAATGTGGAAACATACTTTACTTTTTACTCTCCTACGCAATCAGAAGAACATGTAAAGTTACATGGATTTTTTTAAGCTAACGAACGTACATACGACAATTTTTTTTCTCTTGAATTATTTTCCCGCAGCTTCAGAAATCTGTTTTCCCGTTTGAATAATATCCAATCGAGTCAGACAAACTAAAATAGTATGAGGATCACTATAGTGATTATTTTTGTAAATTTTATCAAATCAAAGTGATGCATATTTACACTAGTCGTAGTTGTGGAGTGGGACAAAGTGGGACCGGAAGAAAGTGTCCACAAATCCGCTGTTCGTGTGCTTACTGTATCCCATGATTGAGTAATGAATTTATAATGGAGTAATGGTAGTGAAAATGCAAATAACGGGAGAGCTAGCTGTAGCTGTAGCTGTGTAAACAAAACAAACGCTGGTACATACCTATGCAAGTTGCAGTTTTCGGGCTGTTCCTGATAATAGATTTTCTCTGATGATGATGACATGCATATTATCCTGATTCGTGAGTGATTGTGAATGAATGAGTATTTACCCAGGTACTTAGCCAGTTCTAGATTAAAAAGTAAGGCACCCGTGCTGGTTAAGTGGTTAAGTAAATTCAGAAACCTGTCGGCTTGCATTAACATCAACTTTATAAAAAAAACATTTTTGACAGAGGAACTCGTGCTAGAATAACTATGCCTTAATCCACTATACGCTTTAGAATAGATGGGATTTTGGTAAAGAAAATACAAATCATATATGATTAAAATGACGAGCTGTGGAATCATAGTACAAATGCAATGTACTTAAGTATGTTAGTGATGATGATGATATTAGGTAATCCAAAGTCTGTACAATTTCTCTGAAATTCCCTTGCTTTGCTTCGAGATAACTATAAATATTCATTGCTTGCACCAGCATCATTTATATTCAGGACTGGAGGAGGAGAACAAATGAATACGGCTTTCTATCTGCACTTATTCTGTAATGGAAATGCGGGTGCATAAATAGTACGAGTACCTAATCATATTTTTTTTCTATTCGCTAAACACGCTCTTTCATCTTGATAAAATGGGACGTAGGAAAATAGTTTCTTATGTTTGTAAATTGCCAACACTCACTCGTGCAATTTCAATTTCATTTGGTTGAATAAGTATACCCATCCCCAAAAATTTATTGTTCCATCCAAAATATTTGTCGACGTTGGGTTTGTAAGTGAATGGGACAATCAATTTCCTGTCATCATCATTTTTGGTTGATTTTCAAAATTTAATTTTAGAGACATATCAAACGATAACTTAAACTTTGAGGCATACAACCCCGGCGCCTGGAGGACTAGACAAGGATCTAGGATCAAAATTAAAGCATTTATGTACTTATGGGACCAAGGGGCAAAATGCATTTTATTCCTTCCTCACAAGCAAAATCGTGGTACATACTAAGTAAGTACATAAGTATGTAGGTATAGAAGGGCAAGCGAATGTTTGTTTTGCTTGCAAACTTTTTGGGTGAATGACTTCGAAAGGAGTGAAAGTAGTAAGCCTGGATTTGAGAAGCTATGGTAAGAAGTAAAGCCGGATGAGCTCCTGCTGAATTTTCTTTGATTCCCTGAGCGACATGTAAACCACAAAAGTTCTCGCCATTTCACTGTTATCCTCATTTATAATACATTACATCGTGCTTGCTGAGTGAGTGAGTGAGTTCACATTGCAAAAATCTCTGCTGAAAATAATTCCCTGTGAAGACATAAGAAAAAAAAAAGTTTCCTTCTCCTTCACTTCCTTCCAGCAAGGAAGAGAAAGAAAAAAAAACTACAAGGCTGGAAGCAGGGTGCTTGAGCCATTGAATGAAATATGGCAACCTCGCTATCAGGCATGTCTCGTAAACTAGATATGCGGAGTAACTGAACCGGCCAAAATTGCATTGAGTGAATAAAGGGGCCAGCATTTCAAAAAACTAAGTGGCCATAAAATCGTTGCAATTACTAAAATTGCACGGACAGACTAAGAAGTAAAGAAGATTACCTACTATACACGCACTACCATTCCTATACTACCTGCTCCTTTCCTTCTGTTAGTGTAACCATCCTCTCAAGCGAAAATACATAAGAGACGTAGTTAAAGAAGTTTTAAATGCGCCAAGTCAACTGTCAACTTTTACAAACGCAGACTGAAGCTACTAAAGCAAAGTCAGTAGTTACAGGGGGAAAACGAATTTGGATAGGCAGGCATTCCCCTACAATTTCTTTCAAGCTTGTGTCCTCTTCAACTCGAATTTATTATTGCGATTCGTTACGTCTTACATTTAAAAAAAAAGATAATATGGAAAGAGGGAGAAAGGAGTCTCCTTTTTCCACTTAATAAGCATCAAGGGCTCAAGGTAGCATGAAGGAAGGGCGAGGTAATGTGGTTGTAATTTCATTATGCGGTTCAATGCGCTCCACCATCAGACATTGCGAATTGCGACGACTGTAAAAAAAAACTCTGTGTGTGTGACTACCTTCTGCAAGTACTCACTCTCTATTTAAATGAGGCGAGGGTCTCTGCTAAAATCTAGACATTTTCTCAGTGGAACTGTCTGCAAATAACTCGCTACTTGGGAGGTAGCTAAGAGCTTCTTCATCCGCGCACTCCTATCTTCCAAGTAGAATGTGAGTTCAACTAACGAGCTCGACAGAAAGTGGAATATTTTTTTTTTTGCTTAAATGATTTACCGATATTTAAAAATTATTTCAAGCAATAAAAAAGTTTTATGCCCACGCATCATGAAAAAAATGTACCCTGGCGACGACTTGAAAAGGTGAAAAAACGGAACTTAATTTTAATGTTGTGGAAGTGGTAGTGGAACTTCCAAGTTTAATAACTTCTTTGGTTATGTATGCGTTATCACGAATGAAGAATCATAAAACAAAGAATTAAATTCTCTAATGGACTTGCGTTTTTTTATTGAAAATGAAAAGACAAATAAAGACTTATTTCGTTTCTCTAAAAAAAAACCCCTACATGATCCGGATGTCTCGGATCGGAACCAGCCACTCTTGTATACCTTTTGTGATGGCTTGGTTAACCAAGCATACTAGGGCAAGAGCAAGAAGAGGATTGAACAGGGGGCGATTCTTGTGATTAAAGGCCTATTCTAAATTCTTGCCAAGAGCCACCAGTCATATAAATAATATGACATTAGGAAGCAACTCTTGTTAGAAATACGGGCGATTTTTCTTTTTTCTTCGGATGCCACAATGCCGTAGGAGAGATATATAGGTCACTTTTTGGGCAATTCCATTTCTTTTTTTGCCACCATTACCACCGCCACCATTGCTTCTACCACACCACAGCATCATTTTTGATATCGTTTCGTTACTGGGGTTCTTTCTGGCTGGCACGGGCAGGCAGCAGAAGAGTAAAGATTTTTTTTCTTAGAAGAACCCTTGTCTTCTTCCTTCTTCGACGGGAGATACATACATACCTTCAAGGCCTACTTACACTTGAATATATATTGTGTGTGGTAAAAAGCACTATCTGTTTTCCGTCCATAGCTTTGCTTTTACTTTTCCATCCTAACTTATCTCTCGTTTTAGTTTTTAGTCGTCCCATCAAAGCAGATAATGAAAGGCCTCCATTATCCATAGCCACTCAACGCCACACTCATTTCTTAAACGATGAAGCAGAGAAAATTGGGTGAGAACAAGAACAAGCTTTAAGGAAAGTAGAGTGCAACGAAACATCTACTTTTAGTAGGGATGCGGAGGCCATGCCAGGCCAAGCCAGACCAAATGAAGTCTTAAATAATGATGCAAGTAAAAATACACAGCGTTGGAAAGTTGGAAAATGTGGTGGTAAGAGTGGTAGGGTTACCACATCATTTTCGCCACGTGGTTTTTCAGCTTCGCTTGCAACTGAGTAAAGTTTATATTTTCCTTGGAAATTAAAAAATATACCTATACTCATTTAGCAAGTGGAATGCACACTGCAAATATTTTGAAAGACTACACCTACTACACAACCTATTAGACATGGGAAAATGTACAATATGGACTAGACGGACCATGAAGAAGCTGATCGCACAAAGTTCTGTTGATGCAATAAACCTGCAAGATACAATAAAACTACCTGTTTATAATTTAAAATTGTATGAGAATAACGATTAGTTTTCTCTTTGTTTGTTGTGTACTTTTTTTCCGGTGTATTGAAAAAAGGGAAATTAAAACGATTTCTTTGCTATCTTTGAGTCTTTGATACGATGGTAAACCACTTTCTTTTTCTTCTTTACTATTTGCTGTTTTCTTTGCAAACAATGTTATGCCACGTCGAATCTAATATGTATTACTTTTGAAGACTCCACTGTATCTATTACTTGATTCGCTATCGACCATCTTTAATAACGACTCCTCCTTCGAGAGCAAGTCTTTATAAGACACATTTTCCCCAGCAATTGCAACTTTTGCTGTGAAGTACAGCAAGTAATTTTTTTTAGATTATGGATAACTAACAAATGAGATAAGTCAACAACAAAAATTTTGGAAAGCGCAAGTTTCCTTTTCCTAAGAATTTAAAAATAAAAAGATTGTAAGTAGTTCATATGGAGGTTCCACTGTATTGTTCCCAGCTTCATAAATATTTTTCTTTTGAAGAAACGAAAATGGATTTGTACTACTGTAACAATTGATTGAGATACGTTTCTTCCTACTTCTTTTCCAATATGATTGCTTTTTTAACCTCTTTGTGGTCACTTCGTACCTACAACATGTGGCTAGAATTCTAATGTAACTGTCAAATACAATGTACCATGTACAGAAAAGTAAATACAAAAAAAGTACTACGGATTCTATTTTTTTCTGAAACAGGTTTCGAAAAATACGTCAAATATAGGAATTTACTCACAACTGTAGATAGAAATGTATGAAGCAATAGAGCAAGAATTAAATTGTTTATTCACACACTTGAATACATGAAGGTCCAAGACAAACACTGTATGTTTTCAATTTGAAGGCTTTTCTAGTAGAAATCTAAAGTCTGCAAACACAAACTTCTTTTTAAAAAGTGGGACGGTGGATTTGATGAAATAACGTGAGCAGTTTTGCAATTGTTGAAGGAAGCTTTCTCATTGTCTCTCCTGTTTTTTGAGGAAGAAGACGAATAACAAAAAAAATAATGAGTTTTGGACGTCTTTGATGATGACGCTCCTTTAGCTGGGAAAGAAAGTGACGACTTTCTTTTTAGCTGTCGGCAACATTTGAGGCACAGTTTTTATGTAAAAGAAAAATATCTGTGGATGACATGTGATGCTCCAGTTGAGAATGAATGAGGCAAAAAAAATGACAAAGAGTAATGAAGCATTGCCATCTCGTTCATTTATACACGTTACCCCAGCCTGTGTTTGCGCACACATCACACCACACCACAAACTACTTATTTTTTCTTCATTTACACTGACCCCCACAAATGACTTGTGGTAATCTTCTTGTGGGTGGAAAGGAACGGTCAAAACAAAAAAAAGAAAAGTAAATACGCAGTAGCAATTCCTTAAGATTTCCTTGTACGTGCCATGAAAATATTTTCTTTGGAAAGAAGTGCAAAGGATGTTTCATTCATGCACATTCGACAAAAGTTTGGAGGGAAAGAAGTAGGACATTAAAATTAATGATTTCCCTGAGATTGAAGCACTTTAATTTATTGAATGAAGATGATGACGTAAAACCGATCATTGAGTTAGGTAGTTAGATACATTCAAAGTAAGTCATTCAAAAGCAAATCAGTAGCTTCTCCTCTCTTGATCTTTCAAACCTTCAGAAGTAGAGCTATTTTTAAAAAAATCTGTAATGCGAACGTCAATTAACGTAATGTAATTATAACGGTTCGTGGAACGAACAAAATATCATTACAGCGTTTGACTTGGCACACTACAAAAGTAAGTATGTGTATAACCTACGACTTTGGCTGTACGACATACGACACAACATCAAAGCCACTTTTTGAAGTCAAAGAAGTCTCCTCACTTATTTCTATCGCCTTACCTAACCTACCAATTTATGTAGATGGGACCAATAAACTGATCTCTAAAGATTATGCTCTATGTTAATTGCTGTTTCTTAATGATAGAGAGTCACTTAACTTTTTTCGCTGAATGAAACTCGGGATATAAAAGAAAATCTTGATATGAAACTACACAAGCAAAATCTTTTCCAAAGAGTTATTCAATGGGCAAAAAAGAAAGAAAGGGTTAGAGTTAGAGATGCAAAGCAAAATCAATATTTGAGTTAGCGTCACTTTCATTGAGAAAGCAGCTGCAGAGAGTCCATTACTCTCGTTTCTTCCTTCTCATTTGGCATAAATGTAAAGATTACGTAAGCTCGGGCTTCATTGACCATTTAAAAGGACTAACTCACATTTTAGGTATAGATATTGCTCTCTTTTTGAATTGGATTTCGGGATTCTAGGATCCTCTGCCTTTTCATTTAAAACTTGACATTTGTTTGTCTGCATCTGCAATGTTTTTTTTTGCGTATCAAAAATGTGATGCCAAAAATATCAAATTGATTCAGCCCAATAGGTTTTCAAATGAGAAATCCACATTCGCTTCTTACTTACTTTCACTTGAATAAATTGATGAAGTGACATGAATTCTTCTTATCAGAGCAGCAAACTTTCAAACTAAAAAAATTGTTAAGGGGATAAATGCTCATACTCGTATGTTATTAGTATTATTTCTCAAGAATCATTTGAAAATTAAAAGCCGGAGAAAATGTAACAACTTCCTTGCTCCCTATATTTTAGCATTATTGAGCTTCTAACGCATATTGTTATGTCCTCCTTGGCCTGGCCTGGCATGTAGTCGTCTCGTCTCCATTTTATTTTTGTCAGGTCTTTAATCGAACTAAAACTGGGGCAAATGTCGGCTAAAATAAACCCTCCTTACAATACTAATATTTGTACAGCAAAAGACATTGAGAGAAAGATTCCGTGTTTAATTGAACTTTCCCCATATTTTTTTGTCTCTCGTTAAGAAATAAGCAAGTAGCCTTGTTCATAACTTTAGGGCTTAAGAAGATGATACTGCAATACCTACGCTTCTGTTATTTTTTTTGTACGCCTTATTTGGTGCAAACCTTTTGTAATATATTTTGAGAGAAAAGTTAAATTTTGCTGAGAGAACCAAACCAGAGGAACAAAAATAGTAACAAAAAATTTTTTTTTGTTGGAGAAAGATCCTGCAAGTAACAGCATACATATAATAAATGAGGATGACCTTATTCCATGTAATGGCTTGTTCGGCTATTTGGGCAAGTGCCCAGTCAGCAGCAAGCGGCAACATCACTAGTAGTCAACTAGTCGACACTAGATTCTTTATCTGTCTGCATTATAATTGTTAAAATCCTAAAAAAAAAGAATAATACATTAGATCATGCAAAAAACCATCCATTGCTATCCTTTATTCCGATGCATGTATTACTATCCTTCCTGCCATTTTTTATTCTTTATTTTTTTTATTCAAGCTCTATGATTTGACTAGAACGAAAAAAGATAACCTTTTCCTCTTGTCCTTCTTTCCGCATCGTGATTCGACCAAAACCAGACTAGTTCGACGCTACTTATATGCATTAAAGTTTTTATAAACAAAAACTGTGAGACAAAAATGGTAATTTTGCTTGGAATACGTGGATAAGCACTCCAAGATTTTTGCCACCATAAACTATTCTTGCAACTCTGCAATCGCAGTACATGATGATGATGACGGTGAAGTAACGGTGGTTGGTTGGTTCGTGTTGGTGGCGCTTCTTCGCTGAGAGGAAAATCTGCGAGTCCGTCCTCCGCAGTAGCAATGGCAGTGGTTTGGTTCCAATGATGGTGCTCCCTCCACGTTAAGTATAGAATACACAAGGCTAAAACAAGATTAACTAGCGTTCCATTCCCTTGTACAGTAAAAAAAGACAACAAAACTAAAGTCAGTTGGAGCAGGATTGAATCCAAAATAGATCCTTGGACGTGTTCAGTAAAGTCAGTCAGTAGCCTTTACATTCTCTGGCAACAATGTATGGAATTAAGTGAGGTACAACAAAAAAAAAATATATAACGACACTACACCAATATTTTTCATTTCATATTAGATTTAACACAACGCTTCAGGGGAAAAAGTTTACAGGATTATAGGGAACGAAAGAGGAAAAAAAATGTACTCATCCATACTTTCTGTGAGGTAGATGAAAAATGAAAATGCATTAATATTCTTTGTGAGTACTTCTTCAACATAATTTGATACATTTGTCCTGAGCTTCCACACATCCATGACATGACGTGACGAGGTGGGGACTTGCGTAGTCAATCATGGTCAGTCTACTGGACAATGTGTAATTTTAGAATGCCGGACCAGCAAAATCCTATAGAAAAAAATATGTTGTGATAACAAATTTTTTTTTCGAATTTTTTTTGGAAACCCATCATGACCTTCAGATTGACGGAGTTATTCACGAAAGTACCAATTTATTATGCATGACAGCAAATCATTCAACCTTGCTCAAAAATGAGGAGAGTTTTGTACGCTTTGAACTTGTAATTTGATAAATTTCTACCTAAAGCACCCGGAACTTGAAATCAAATGAGATCTTGAAGAAACTTAAAACCTATCCTATTTCATGAATGGATTATTGATGATAAGCTCGTCAAAGTATATTAAACACGCGACAAGAAAATACGATTGGATCATATTCTATCAAGTTCTAAATTTGGAATGATTCTGTTTTTTGGCACCATTTTCATTGATTTGTACTATAGGCAAGCTTGCGCGTAGAAAGCATGTATGATTCTCTTTTTATGTAAAAATATGCGTGAATGTTTAGATGCTTGACAAGTTGTTGTGATGTGATTATGATTGTCATGCATAATTTTCACACAGATTTCTTGGATGAAACGAGATGAGAAAAATAACCTGAAACTGCTCACATACGGCCTCCTCACATACAGTTCAGATGCTCGTCAAAGTCTTCATTTCGAGAGTCCCAACGACTGGCAACTTCGACTGACAGCCGTACAGAGATCTGATGCCGGATCATACCAGTGTCAAATGTCAACCCATCCTCCAAGAATACTACACTACACGCTAAATGTTGTCGGTAAGTAATTGTTTTTGATTGGAATGAAATTTTTACAGAGATCTGATGCCGGATCATACCAGTGTCAAATGTCAACCCATCCTCCAAGAATACTACACTACACGCTAAATGTTGTCGGTAAGTAATTGTTTTTTTGATGATAATAATCAATAGGAATGAAATTTCATCAATCTACCCACCTGGAGGTAGAATCACATAAACAGATTTTTATTTTATTCAACGATAAAAATTGAAAAAAAAATTGGAGAAAGAAAAGATCATAAAAATGAGTTGGGATATCATTTGAGACTACCTAGATCAACGCATCGCATAGGTCAATAAGACCATGTCAGACTAGACATATTCAGACCTAGCAGACTTGAGAAGCCTCTACTTCCTACTTAACATGTATTTTATTGAATAGATGAATATGAAGGGAGATTCACATGAGGACATCAGATTTCACTTTATGAGCACGTATTGAAACGAGTAAATCAAAGTGCAGTTTTATAAGCTTCCATCTTCAACCGCGGTTCTTTTCTTCTTTCTTTTTTGGATATTCCAGAAACCCTCCACATTCCATTGGTAATACAAAAACGATAAAAATACTTTTCAGCTGACTCAAATGAAGGGAGATATGGAAAGAGTGAAAAAAAAATTCTCAATGAGATTCCAATAAAAATCTTTATTTCTATTCTGGAGTCAAGGGAGAGTGAAAGACCAAGAAGAAAAAAAATATAGAAAGCGGTAAAGACTTGCCCCTGGTTCTGGTTAGTCACTTTCTGGCTTTGGCTATGACTATAGCTTTGGCTTTCCNCAAATGAAGGAAGATATGGAAAGAGTGAAAAAAAAATTCTCAATGAGATTCCAATAAAAATCTTTATTTCTATTCTGGAGTCAAGGGAGAGTGAAAGACCAAGAAGAAAAAAAATATAGAAAGCGGTAAAGACTTGCCCCTGGTTCTGGTTAGTCACTTTCTGGCTTTGGCTATGACTATAGCTTTGGCTTTCCCTTTTCTTCTTACAATTGAATGGCTCATGGGTGTCATGAAAGTATGCCATTCATGTGTTGTTATAGAATCGCGACATCTGACTGCGAGACTCCTTTTCTATCTTTCGACTTTGGAGAAATGCGTTGCGTTCCTTTTCTTTCCTCCGTGTTTGTGTGCTTTAGCTTGAGTTATGATGAAATTAAGTTATAGGCAAAGTGCGCAATAAATTCCACAGCTTATTCCTCATTGTCATCTCTGTATACAGTTCTGAAATTTATGTATGCAATTCATTCATACATTCCCCTACATACATAAGTGCTATCCATTTTTGTTGTATTTTCCCCAATTTACTTATATATTATTATTATTATTATCATATAAGTAGGCACATATTTTTTTTAGAAAAACGAAATAAGGAGGGAATCAAAGAAAAAGGAAGGGGAAAGGACAAAGGCTTACTTCTACAGGACAGGAAAATCCTGGCAGCACAACAAAATGATTTCTTGAGCTTGTTTCCGCTCTCATAGCTTTTATTGAAGTTAGTGAAACTACTACAGTTTGGTTAGCCAGGAAAAAAATGTCCCACATCTCATTTTCCCCTACGATAGCTTCACAGCGTTAATACAGGTTAAAAACATTGATGCCAAGAAATGAAGAACTGGTCTTTTTTTTCGGTGGGAGGAATGATGAGGAAGTGTGGATAAAAGTTAGATTGAATGAACGTTTTTTCTCTTATTAGTTACGTCTAATTCTTTTGTGAGAAAAATTACAAGATCCGGACGACTTGGACCTTACAAAAAAATGACACATTTTCTTTTGTAATTCAAATTGATTTAACCTGCAAAATCCCTGGGAAAAAAAATGTTCTGAAATACTGCGATTCCTAAGTAAATCCGCAGAATTGCAAAATCGATTTTTACTCTTGGCCGCAGTAAATCAGGGAAAGTTAGCGCTGCATGGCAAGGCAAGTCATTTAAAGATAAATGCCCATTACTCTGGGGAAAAGTAATACTTCATTAAGACGAAGGAATCTTTGGCGGTGTTGAGGGAGCAAAAACATCTCGAGGAAACAGGGTACATACTTTAACTATAGCTACTCCAAAGAAAACGCCATGATAGTCATAGTCATAAGTAATATCCTTATCATCCGGGTTTTTTTTATATTCAGTATCGTATCGCAATTGCCGTTTCGTTATTTTGTGTGTATGTGTGTGTTTAAAACTTTTGTGGATTTTCAACATTTTATTGGGAAGTTATAGGAATATTAAAATGTGTTAGCATCCTACTGTGATTGGTATGTGTTTTTTTGGTGTTTAAAACTTTTGTGGATTTTCAACATTTTATTGGGAAGTTATAGGAATATTAAAATGTGTTAGCATCCTACTGTGATTGGTATGTGTTTTTCTGGATGAAATGTTTGCCTGGATGATTATAATGCGCGTGTAGTGTAAAAGTACAATAGTGTAGAGTAGTGAGCAGTGTGTCTGTCTCTGTCTCCCTCCAACAATCCCTATCTAGAGAGTCAAAGGAAAGCAGAGGAAGAAGAAGGAGGAAAAAAAAGTTCCAGCGATAATGGTACTCGTTCGTTTGTCTTTTTTGCACAGTGGCCAAAATGAAAAGGCGAAAAATTCTTGGGAGTCCTGCCAAAATTGGCAACAGAATGAGGTTTTGAGAGAAATGAGAGAGACTTGAAGCAGAGAGGAAAATAGAAAAAGAATTTGGAGAAAAAGAGAAAGAGCGAGAAAGAGAAAAAAAGAGATACAAGACTAAAGGATCGGATGATAGGATATGATCATATGGACATGGACTGAACTTTAGTAGTGGCATGGCAGTGGCACACAATACGCAAACTGTGAAGTCACCTACTTTTATTTTCACCAAAGGAAGAAGAAGAGGTTTAGTTCAGTCAAAGGGACTTGAAGAGAAACAGAGTGTGAGTAAAAAGGTACGTACGTTTGTATGGGTGAATCGAAAAGGAAAGAATTATAAGAACGTTAAAACGTAGAAAAATGGATGTACTCTATTATCCTCACCATCACCATCCACTCGGATCTGTGGCATGGCATGGCCTGTATTACCAAAAAAGGAAGTTCTGATTGTGAGCACTGAACAATAAAAATAGCCTATATTAGACATAAATACGGAGACAGGAAAACAATAGAGTTGAGGGAATATAATCGAAAAGCTTTTGAAAGATATATGGGAATTCCAGAAGGACATGGTTTTTTTTCTGCCGCCTACAGTATTGTATGCACATATATCTCTAGTGTCTTTTGGATAATAATAACGAGATTGAAAAAAATAATCAAATTGCAGATACATTTCTTTTCTTTTCCATTGAAACATTGTACTTTCTCCAATTTACATATATAGTCTTTGTATTTAATCCATATTAAAAATGTAGTGGAGCGTGGCAAACAACTACGCAGAAATGTTTTGATTTGCCTTGAAATTTTAAGCGCAAAATAACTTGATCCGTTTTCTTTGTCCACTGCTGCGCACGTTGAGCAGAAGCATAAAGCTACGGACCCAATTCAAAATGACACCTGAAGTTACAAGGATTCTCAATGTCATCATCAAAAATGATGTCTCAAATTGCGTAGAATATCGTATTTTCCCAAACATATTGACCGGCCTCATGTATAACCGTAAAGAATAAAATTAATTGTTAAATTAAATTAAATACTTTAAAAAATTAACCCACTAACGATAAAGCGTCTATAAACGAGCAAGATTAGTAAAAAATATGGAGTTGCGGGCCTCAGCCAAGCAGTAAATAAAGAAATACGTTTTTTTATCTGTCTCGTACTCTGAAAATTCGTTTGACTTCTTGTACCTCGGAGCAAAAAATATGTCATGTTGGTGTTAGTAGTGGGTAATATTTTATAAGTTTTGCAAAACTTTCAATAACGTCTTTGAAGTGTTTGGTGGAACCTCAAAGTCGGAGAATTAAGTAAGTGCTTCCACAAGCAAAAATCCTGTAAAACATGTGTTATTCTTATCACACACAATACATAATGCGATTGATGTTTTTCTCATTTTTGTCAAATCCGTTTTTCTTTCTTACAAGTTTACGGTAGTGAACTTCAAAAAAATGATAAAGTATGACGGGAGAAGGGCAACACTTTCGTTTCTTTTGTAGTGCGTCTCATTCTCCACCAAAAAGAAAGTTTTTAGCAAAGCATAGCAACATAGAGTCCGAGATAAATATGAATATGAATGGGTATGCCATTAAAAATTTTTCATTGTGCGACAAACATTTTTCCCAGAGAGGCTGCAATTATCTTTTCAAAAGTCTGCAGAATTTTGTAGATTTTTAAAATTTCTGAAGTGAACAATTCAGATCTACGCCTCTATATCATGTTATTTAATGAAACTTTTTTTTAACAATCAAAGCGGAATACCACGTTATCTGCTTTTCTCATGGATGATGATGGTCATGAAAAAATGCTCTTCTTTTTTATTCTAGGAAGGCATACTTTCTCATCTCTGAAAGCCATTTTTTTCCGTACAAAGATCGTATTTCTCCTCACAATTTTTGAATGCTATGTACACGTCTTGAGGTAAATGCCTCTTGTCTAGAAGACGTCTTCATAAGATGTGAGCATTAGTAAGTGAGAAAAATGTGTGGGTAGTGGGTAATGTGTGTGTGTGTGTGCAGGAGAGCAAGTCTTTGTCGTAAGTAGTAGTAGTGGTGACATTACTCATCTTCTCGTTTCCCCTTGTCAGCCAACTCAAGCCGCATGCTAATGAGTTAGCACCACCACCGTTACCACTTACTTCTTTACACTTCTCTTTACTTCCTCCTCACTCTGCATTTTGCTTCTTTATATCTAATTGAGTCGCATCAAGAAGAAGCGTCATGTCATGAGAAAGAAGAAGAAGAAGCTCCCATCTTTCTTTCTTTTTTTCTACTTTCCTATTCAGTACGACACGACACCAGGACCAGACTAAAAAAAAGAATAATGAAAGGAGGAATAAGTGTAGAGACTTTGAGAGTGAGGAGCATCAGTAAAAGGAGACGGCGAGAGAGACTTGAAGTATGTAGTAAGTAAGAAGTGCTGGTGGTGGAGTAGTGAGCAAAAGACCAAACGAACGAAAGAATGAAGGATGGTTAGATTTTCAACCGCAAGCTCATACTTACATGCTTCGTGGAAGTAGCATTAAAAAATGCTTCTTCATGAACACTATTCATACTTCCTCCTTCTTCTTCTTCCTTTGAAAAAGAAGTAGTACTGCTATAGCTTGGCTTTGCTGAAGCTCTTGAGGAAGCACGCACAAAAATTCTCGGATGTCTCCCAGTCAGAGAAGGTCCCTAAGTAAAGTAATGTTGAAGGAGGCGCCCCTTTTTAACCATTTTCTCTGAAGTATGTGTAATCATCCCAGCATTAGTTGAAATACCCAAAAAATAATACCAATCTCATTGAGGCACACACACAACCATCTTCATTTTCTTTGGAGACGACAACTCCAAACTGGTTCTTGACTCCAAAAACTAGTGGAAAAAGTGAAGTGAAAAAAAAGTACCGCACACTCCACTCCACTGCCTTTCCATACCACATACCCATATTTCAGCGTATTAAGGCCTCATGACATATTTTCTATAAAAAAAAACGTTGACGAAGTGTCACCACCTACGCTTCGTTACGCTGTTCTATTTTAAGTTTAGGAGAAAACAGGCACTCGCACTTCTCGTCTACTTATTCATACGCGATCGGTAAAAAAAAACTGATTCGTTGGTATCATTATCACTCCCACTACGACAACTATGGTATATCGTCATCATCATGACATTAAATTAATTCTGAGCATGGAATAAATAATAGGAGGACTCGACTAAAAAACCCCCCAGCACCAGTTCAAGGAGCAAAAGGGGGAATTTATGGAAGATTTGACAGCTTTATGAAAAGCAAATCTATTTTAGAGCGGAGACAGAAGCGTCTCTATTGTACTTTCCATGATCACGATCCTATGCACCACACACACACGCTCAAACTTCTTTTTCCCTCTTTTCTAAACAGATGCAAATGCTCTAGTGCTATAGTATAGTGAGCCATTGCCACCATCACCACACTGGAAATGACGACGCCCTGGCCTGCTCTACTACTGTATGGTGACATGTCATGAGGAAGTGAATTATTACAGTGATTTTTCGATTTCCATCATCATACGAAAGCATACTGAAATTTCATTTCCATGTATGGAAATTACGGTGAGTTGTGAGTAGCTCCTCTTGTGTAAAAAAATAAGCTTGAGAGAGAGAAAATAATAATAAAAAAAACGTTTGTAAGGGTTGATCTCATGGTGTGTAAAATGAATCGTTGAGTTTGATTTGTTAGATGATGTAATGCAATTCCATACATATTTCGATTACATTAGAGTACTTCTCATATTTTTCCCCCGTACGTACGTACATTATTGGCCTCAGAGCACTCTCTAACCTTTTCGAGGAGTTTGACAACCAAACCAATATATATCATTCCCTTATGGATACTTTCAAATCTTAAGTTTTTATGGTGCTAAGTTGCTACACTTCCTTGTTGTTTTACTGCCAGGGTTTTCCAGTTGGTCTTTTTGTGCCCACTAAAGAAATATGAATGTGGAGTGTAAATCTCGGAAAATAATATTATATTGCATTTATGCCACATTTTATACTGATCGAATTCCAAAGCCACTTTACAAGCTCATGGTATTATATCAATATCAATTCATCCATAAATGAAAAAAAAAACACAAAGTATGTGATAGTCGTAATGGGGAAAGCACTACTTTCGCAGTGCCCATTCACCAACCCCAAAAATTTATGAAAAAGCTTTTAAACGAATTCAGCTCGTAAATAAATTTTTTTTGCCCCTCTCTTCAACCCTGTCCTCTTCTAACTTGTTAGCGGTGTACTTGTATTGATTAATTGTGACATTGCAAGTGAATCTATTTGCTTGACAACCTTGTTTACATACCAATAGCAAGTTTTTTTCCCTCTTGAGCATTTTCTCTAACATACCGACCAATAATACCGAAGCTATCGAGCAGAGCATTCAATGAATGAGTAAGTCAAGTCATGTCAAGTCAGTCAAGCAAAAGACCATCATCATCATCACTATCACCACCCATCATTGAATTGAAGTGGAGAAGAGAGGGCAGCGCAGCATTTTGTAAATACCAACAACAAAAAAAACCAAGAGGATTCGTAAAGAGTGCTTGATATTTCCTTTTTCCTTTACCAGATTTTTAGTAGAAGCGGATCAGGTCAATCATTCGTCACTTTACGACAGGCATTTCATGAATCACTTTTGTGGAGTGGTTTCCTCTTCTGTGTTCCCCATCTACAAAAAAAATGTAAACCTAAATGGAACACCACCAATACTCTTGACTCTCACTCACTCTCACTTTTTGTTGTAAATTGTGGTGATCATTGTAGTGGCTCATTTATGTCCAACAAATTCCTCATTTTGATTGTACTTTCCCTTTTGTTGATGCACAAATTAATAGGAATGCAATCTATTTGTCATTTTTACACAATTACTGACTCAGGCTGTTCAGTGGTTCAACAAACCTCCTCGTTTGTTATTCCTTCTTCTTTGTTTCGTTTACATTAACAAAATTTCAACTGTTTTCATAATGCCTGTCGGCTCTTTTGTGTTCCTTGTTAAAAGAGTAGTAGTAGTAGTCGTAGTCGTGCACCTTGTTTTATGTGATGTGATGCTGTAACAAATGACAGCTTTCTCTTCTTTAAGTACTGTAGATAAGTAGTGAAATGGCCTTCACATTCCATCATATCATAGGCATATATTTATATTGAAGCGGTTAAGGAAAGGACGGTGGTAGTAATAGTAAGTAAGTACTATTATATTACATTTTCTCCGTTGTTTCCCACATTCCCCAGGTTTTCACTCTTTGTCATCATAGCTCCATCATCATTTTAGAGAGACATCATCACCGTTATTATCATTATGATGGTCGTCATTTCAAACGAGCTTCTGTGTTCTCCCATAAGTGAACCATATTGTGAGTAGGTATGTATGAATTGGTTTCGTTGAGGCTTTTCCAGAAACCATATTTGTTCGATGTCGATGTGGATGGAGAGCAAGCAGAGAATTATAAAAGCGCGCTTTTTGTCGGCGACGACGGAATAAAAAAAATGTAATACCTGCCCCTCTTCCTCTTTTGCCTGGAAAGATCCTCGCATAAGCTATTTTACAATTTTGGTTGGCGGTGGTTGTAGTAGGAAATGAATGAAAGTACGTGATGCGTGTTCTGTATACGAATTCTGGACTTAGGTTTCCTCCAGTTTTTGGGTTTTACTCTGAGGATTCATGCTACTTTTCCTTCCTGGTTTCCTTTCCTAGATTCCATTCCTTCTTTTTCCTTTTTTTATTCAAACTGTCATTGACCATGGGATCCATGATTATTTAAAAGACTTACTACGGCTCTTTTCACCGAAACTTCTTTCACTTCTTTAATGGCGTGAGGACATAACATACTTTTCAAACCTCATAAATATTCTAATTTTCTTGGAGACTAGGAGACAATGAGGAGTGGGTATTAGTAGTATTGATGCATTTTAATTGCATCATTCTTAAGTGTTTGTATAGCACATTACGTGATAATTAAGTTTAGTTTGGCGTTTTACAAAAATGAGTCTCGTCTTATCGTCTTTGTCAAAATTGTTGGAAAATTCAGAGTAAAAGAATTAAAGCAAAAAATTATTACATAATAGCGTTAGAGTAATTACTATAATGCTCTTGTATTGCCCCAACAGAAAGAAAACGTGACTCACTTTCACTTCACGTTTTGCTATTATCATCACCTCTAACTCTTCCGCTTCCTTCATAGCTAATATGATTATGATTTGATTAGCATGTTTCAATTTTCGAGTTCCTAGAACATTGGATGACCATGACTATGACTATGACTTGGATAACACGCGAATTTAACTAAAAAACGGCATATTAGTTTTAGATTGTAGAAGCTAAGCACATGAAAAAAGCGTTTAATTCCGCAGCGTTTGTGTTTGTAGGAAACAGTGTTTCCTTTGCTTTAGCTATCACTACTACTACTACAACTGCAAGTATTGTAATGCGCATATTACGTGCTTGTGTAGTTGGCGTCCTTTACAAGTAACGTGATAGTAACATGATAAAAAATAATTAGCGATTAAATGCATTCTTTCTTAGAAGAGGGAGGAGGAAGGATACACGCAATGGACTTATAATCTCAGAATTTTACTTTCTCGGAATGTGTTAATCTCGAGACGAGATTCCAAGAGTTCCAAGATTTCGCATACTATAACTATGTTTAATGTGACATCATCAAAAAAAGAAAAAAAATCTGTGATCATAATTATTATTATAATTGTAATTGTGTTCATGATTGTTTTAACTTTGATACGTAAGTTCTACGTTTTAACATGCATAATATCTTTTTTTGTTATAATCGTGGCTACGTGACCCATTTTTTTATTTAAAGAGACAGGAGCAAAGTTCTTAAGCTTACTTATTCTTAAAAAAAGAAAGATGTGCTTAAAGAATAAAATGATAAAGTTATTGCTTCAAATATAAAAAAATGTATGCGTGCTTGCTACAATCTCTGGCTGGATTTCCGTTCTCTGTCAACAAGATGAATGAACGAAATTTCCAAAAAAAAAAAACGAAGCTAATGAAACGAACTGGGAAAGGAATCGGAAAAAGCTTTACAGCTTAAAGTAGCGAAAAATAGCATGACCCACTTC
>JAHZMX010001336.1:0-14208 GCA_027743895.1 Seira musarum | reverse complement strand
AGAGAATATTGTATAAATGATAGGGTTCAACATGGAATTGGAGAACCCCAACCACTGTGTAAAATCCGCCCATCTTGGATCCACATTGCATGACTCTCCACAAAGTACAACAATTGGCAACATCAAGAATCGCGGTGTCCAGCATATGAAGAACGCTCCAGTGATGATAGCTAGTGTTTTTGCCGCTCTCCTTGATCTTTTTGATGACTCAATAGCTTTGTTCCTATCGGCCTCAGAAGGAGTCCCAATCGTAGTGGAACCAAGAGAAACCCCTTCCGTAGAAGCATTTCCAGAATCCCTGTCACAAGAAAATTCTGCGTCCGAGCTTTGTGGTGTTCTGTCACTTGACTTTGTGTTGTTTGGACCTTCAAGTGCAATTCCTGCTTTCTGTTTCCGCCTTTCATGACGTGCACGGACCGCAAGCCAGATTCTCCAGTAGAACAGGAGAATAAGGAAGAGTGGCATATAGAACGTCACAGTAATTCCAAAGAACAGGAAGCTCAAACTCTGGCTCACAATGCAAATTTTCTGAGAAATTCTGTCTAGAAAACCATCATCCTTCCAGCCGAGAAGGGGACACGCAGCAACGGATGCGGCAATGAGCCATGAACATGCAATCATAATGTAAATACTTTGCGTATTCTTCTTCGCATTCCACTTCAATCGCTTCAAGGAAACAGATAGGTGCCTGTCTATGGCAATTGAAAGGAGATGGAGAATGCTGGTGGAGCAACTGGTGATATCAACGAATGTCCAGATTTCACACCAAGTAGCTCCTAAAAGCCATTGTCCGGTTATCTAAAAAAATGAAAAATGATGCATTATTCCTCAATAATCCCAAATTTGGAATTAAGAAATTTAATTTTTTTAAAATCACTCACGATTTGCACTGCTCCAAATGGCATCACCAACAATCCCACGAACAAATCCGCAAAAGCCAAAGAGAACAACAAATAATTTGACTCCAAAGTCCTTAAATTCCTATCTGTTGCTATGGTGATCAAAACAAGTAGGTTTCCTAAAATTGTAAATGTGATGAGCGTGACTAGTGCAACAGCAGTGAATCCTGAAGAAGTGGTGAAAGGTTTTGCAACGGCTCCACTAGATACTTCAGTCGTCGTTGACATTAATTTCATGGGAGTATCACTTTCCCCCGTGAAGTTTTCCATTTTTGCTTGACTTAAAGCTGAACTGACACTTCTGTTCACCACCACCGCTTCTACCCCACTAGCGTCATTGGTAACGGAACAAAGACAAAGTATTTTCTGGAGGAAAAATATATCCTCAATTTCTTCCAGACTTCCTTTAAGCAAAGTAGGACGAACAAATTGACGCACATTAAATTACAGCATGAACTAAGCAAAAATATTCCTCTAAGTTCTCGGTGCAATGAACCGTTCAGCATGAAAATAATGATGAATCATTCATTGCATTGGGCTGGAACGAACAATTCTAGCAAAAAATATGACAGCGTAGCGGTCAGCTTTGTCATTGTCATACGTCATTTTGTCGTAAAAACAATTTATCCAATTGTACATTGCATTCTATCAAAGAATTCGACTTTTGACCACAAGAACAATGTTTATGTAGCTTTCTAAGACGCAAATTCTGTTCGTTAGAATAATGTGAGTGTCACGAACTCATATTAATGTCCACTTTGGTATGGTATTAAATAGCCTTGAAACCATGTATTTTTTTAGCATTCCCAACAAAACAGGTGCTGTATTTTTTGGAAAAATTCCAGACTTTACAATTATATGAACAAATTCGAGTTTGACTGTTTGTGCTATCACTTCTCAAAACATTATTTCCGACAGCTTTGATGGATGACCTTAATTAAGGCCGTCTTTGTGAACAAAAAAAGGTTTAATGTCACATAGAGATACAGTGATGACTAATACGCTGTATTTGTACGATGCGTATATTGTTACTTTGTCACAAACGGATGGAAAATACCCAATTATTTTTTATTATGTTGGTGGCAATGTTAAATTTCAGGGAGCTGGAAGGTGTGTATAAACAAAAACCCGACCAATTAGAGCCGCAACGCCGTTATATGTTGTTTGCAGTACATATTGTAAATCCTTGAATGGCAAAGGAGAAATTGAATGAATTTTATTCAACGACTAACTTAAAATCTTAAAGATTTGATTTATTCGCTTAGCTCTAATAACACTAAATTAATCTTAGCCACTAAGCAAATGAACAGGTAAAATGCGGGAAAATGCCGTGTCTGTCGTACGAAGATCTACGACGAAGTACAGATACACTGGAAATTTGGGGCAATAAGAGACATCCAAAATTTTTATTATTTTGAGAATAAACGGAACGTAATTTTGGAACTTTAAAATCTTGAATTACATTTGTCGAAGAAAGGATCATTTTCCTTTCTTTAATTGAGGTATTCTGAAGCTAAAAGTAACATCGTAACATGTGTTTTAACGAACATGGGTTCGTGTTCAGTACGTTAGCAGGCGAAGTTTTTAATGGTCGATCAAATAGAAGTAGAATGGAGAAACTTAATTTTTTTTAACTTAATTTAGTGGCGGTTTCGTTTGTACTTTTCGTATTCATCGCTATGACAGTGTTTACTTACTTTATGATGCATAAACTCTCATTTTAGTTGTGCCCACTGCTTTCCATATTTACATGCCGTTAAGGAAGAGAATTGAGAGCTTGATTACTGATTATACACAAAAATAATGAGCCCACTTAGCAAAAATGTGAACATCAATTTTGCTGAAAGAATGAATGTTTTTTTTTCTGGCACTTTTGTGAATTACTTTGACTGCTAAAATCAGCACATTTAATTGTGTACCTTAATTTGCAGACATATAAGATCACAACATAACCTAACCCGTTTTAAAATCTTGCTGAAAGTTTCATTCACGCAGGTGTTAATGAAACACATACTCGTTCGTCAAATAAATAGCCCATCGAATGCAGAGGTTTTAATTAATCTGAAATGTACGCATTTCTTCTGATATTAATAAATATTGCCACAATTGTCATATTACCCAATGAAGGTTCATTCTGTCACACAGATATGAATGACCTCTAATCCACTCATAAAAACAAACTTAATATTTTGTAACAAACTACTTTCCAGTTGTTTTCCTCAATGGCAAAGCAATACCACTTCCATGGATAAGTAACCACACGAATGAATGACATTTAATGAGTTGTTGCTGTCACTCATTTTTCTTATCACTTTATACTCACTATCACTTTTTATCTCGCAATATAGCACCAAAGAGCTCATGAACGAGCTTGTTTTTTTCATTGACCATGCAAAGCCAACCATGAAACGAGTATAATATTTACTTTACATGAGTCCACAATGAATGGGTGCACTGCACGAGTTAAGTCAAGTTAAGTGCAATACCACTTCCATGGATAAGTAACCACACGAATGAATGGCATTTAATGAGTTGTTGCTGTCACTCATTTTTCTTATCACTTTATACTCACTATCACTTTTTATCCCGCAATATAGCACCAAAGAGCTCATGAACGAGCTTGTC
Source organism: Seira musarum (assembly GCA_027743895.1). NCBI lineage: Eukaryota > Metazoa > Arthropoda > Collembola > Entomobryomorpha > Entomobryidae > Seira > Seira musarum. The sequence continues at coordinate 10,684 of JAHZMX010001336.1, read as the reverse complement.
TTTTTCATTGACCATGCAAAGCCAAACATGAAACGAGTATAATATTTACTTTACATGAGTCCACAATGAATGGGTGCACTGCACGAGTTAAGTCAAGTTAAGCAATGCAAACTTATTCTGAGCTGATATGATAAAGTTGGCATTGCAAAATTCGCAGAAGCAAACTTGTGGATTTTATTCAATTGAATTTCAAGGTCAAAGTCTGGGCTGGCCAAGCCTGGCCAGTGCTTATATTGAATATTGATTACATAATCAGCTCAGCTCACACATGTTCTTCCACATTATCTCAGACGTGCATAATCTGCATTAATCGTGAGTGTGTGATCTATTGTCACAATTTATTCGTCTTCAGAGGAGAATTCAATTACCGGATTTATTTTTTTGAGGTTCTTCATCGACACCAATTAAAATGAAGGGAAAAATTAAATTAGGTTTATTTTCTTTAATTTTCCTCTTGGACTTGAGGAAAAATCTCGTGAATTCTGCAGACATTCTTTTTTACTCAAGCATGTCCAGCTACAGCCACAGAGTCGTGATATATCCTTTAGCAAATGCACTAGCAAATCGTGGTCATAACGTCACTCTGATTACTCCATTCCATCCTCGAGAGCATTTCGAAGTGAATCCGAAAATTCGTGAGATCGTGCCACAAAAATTATCAGAGTTGATGGAAGAATTTCTTAGCAGTGATTTTGATATCAGCCTCCGTGTGAGTCGTGATCTTCCTAGGAATGTGAATGCATATTATCCCGTATCACTTGAAGCTTGCAGAGTATTCCTGGAGAGTCCGGAGCTTAAGAATTATTTGGATGAGACGAAGAATCTGGATCTTCTGATATTGGATAGTTGCAATACTGAATGTGGAATGGCAATAAAATATAAATATAATGCGAAGCATATGTACTTAACTACAATTGCAATGATTCCGAGTGAATATGATCAATACGGATTAATTCCAGAGAGTTCAGCTATTCCAGAACTTGAAATATTTCCACCGAGATTGCCAATGACATTCCTCCAGAGAGTTGAAAATGCGTTGATATCAATTCATTTTCGTTACGCCCACTATAAATATGTGAAAGAAGTGGATCGATTAGTAAGAAAATTTGTTGGAGATGAGAAAATGCCTTTTGTGGATGATATGGCGAGAAATGCGAGTCTACTCCTGCATACTTCAGATTTCATATCAGATTACGCGAGGAGTTTACCCCNAAATTTTGTTGGAGGTGAGAAAATGCCTTTTGTGGATGATATGGCGAGAAATGCGAGTCTACTCCTGCATACTTCAGATTTCATATCAGATTACGCAAGGAGTTTACCCCCGTGGATTGTGAATGTTGGTGGCATACATTGCCGAGATGGTGACCCATCCAAAATTTCAAAGGAAATTCAGGACTTCATTGGAGACAGTGACTTTATTTACGTCAGTCTGGGCTCTTTAGTGAAATCTTCGACATTGCCGGAGAAACTGAAACAAGTTTTCTTTCAAACGATGGAGCAGTATCCCAAATTGAAATTCATGTGGAAATGGAATGGTCCAAAGCCGGAGATAATTCCTGGTAATTTACTTCTGCTGGAGTGGTTTCCGCAGGCACACTACCAATCTTAGGAGATCAAGACTCCAACTCCAATCGGGTGAATGACATGGGTGGAAATGTGAGATTGGAAGTTGGCACTTTGAAAATTGATGAGCTTGTGGAGGCAATACAAAAAGCTGCTTATGATGAAAGGTAATTAAAATATGTGAACACTTCTTTGTCGAGTGCAGTAAAGAGCATATGAGTAAATTTATTTTGTTGCAATTTTATAGAATGAAGGAGAGAATGCGACATCTCAAAAGCATTTTGAAGGACCGACCGATGTCACCTTTGGACACTGCTGTGTGGTATACTGAATTTGTGTTAAGGCAAAACGACACTTCTCATTTGAGATCTCCAAGTTTTGACCAGTTTTGGTTTCAGAGAAGACTGCTCGACGTGTGGGCATTTATGTTTGTAGTGCTGTCTACCGTTTTAATTATTGTATTCAAATTTATATCGCTAGTTCTGAAATTCATTCTGAAATACAAAAATGATGGGAAGACTGATTTGAAGAAAAAGATAAAATAAAATATTCCATCAGTTGTTTAGATTGTAATATTTAAAATGCCGTGTTCCGTGGCAAATCTAAATAAACGTTTTCAACTATGGCTATAAAGCTTTCCCAAGATTTTAATGAACCTGTATTCCGAAAGAGAAAAGACAAAGATGGAAATAATCGCCAATTGATTCATGTAGTCAATATTTACAGTTCAACTATTTTTTGCTTTAGAACGTCCTTCTAATTTATATTTACGACACTGACACCATTTTCACGCTGAAAAAAAGAAAGGAAACTTTATAGATATTGTGTACCTACCATTTGAGTTATTCTCAAGTAAAACAATCTTTAATAACCCAGACACTTAGAATAAAAATTGTGGTTTAGTATTAAATTTGTTTTTTGCTTATGTATTCGCACACCTTTGAACTAAAGTACGCACATAAGTAGGTTATGGTTAATGTAAAAGCCATATTCCTGTCCTCAACAAAGGTATTTTACAGATTATTTACATTAAACCTTTTCACTAACTGAAGTTCTACTTCGTTTGTGTTTTTCAAATTCTGGATTCTTCGCGACAGTAAAACTACTGCAATAGTAAATGCTATGGTTAAAAGTACTATGGTAATTGGAAGCAAGAAATTCATCGTTTCCAAGATGTTGACCTTTGAAGGGCAAGAATCATTTCTACCAATCCAGTTTAAACCATGGGCACAATCCTCCTTAACAGTACACCCATTTGAGCTCATACACCAACCACAGGAAAATTTTACATCAATCGTCGCGCAAGTTTCGCAACTATCCGCCATGTAAGCACAGCGATAAATGACAACTGCAAATTATTAATTTACTATAAAATACTTCATTAAAAATATGGCTAACATAACGAATTAGAGACTTATTTGTTGCAATTTACCTTGAATACCTGAAGGATTATCTAAAATGGTTGGGTAATTGGTCGTCAGATCCACTATGTTGACCGGGACATTGACACTGGGCCGATTGGCATTGTATTTAAAATTCATGGCGTCACAAAAAATGATGTCATGATTTAAGATTGAGTTTGCGAGGAATGTGTGTCCTTCAATTTCAAATCGGCAAGCGAACCGCCTTCGATGGTCTCTTACGTAGGGCTAGGTACAAAATTATAGGCGATTTTAAATTTGGAAACATTTCTAGTTAATCTGGAATTCCGTCAGTAGTCAGTACATCTTTAGGGCAATTTGTTCATTTTAGTAGCTATACTGTTTGCAATACCATAGGTAAAAAGACTGTCCCGCTAGCTTTTGAAGCTACTGTTTTATTGAATTATTTTTAATTTATTGTTTGCTGGAGAGTGCATTACATCTTTTATGAAAAAGTATTCATCAGAACCTGAATCGAGCTTGCACAAACTGAAGGAACATTTCAAAATCGTAATTTTTGCATTAACTTTTCAGTAACATTTGCATTGCAAGGAATTTTTCACTCTTCACGATTGCTCCAAGGTTAAGGCGGAACAAAAAATCCATTCATTTAATAGGAGAACCCAAGTTCTGTTCAATGTTTTTGCATAAAAATCGAGATCAACGAGAATACGGAGTTGATTCAATCCTGTCGATCAGTTCCTATAAGAACACATGTTAAATGACACATTATAAAGAAAGTTTCGTACGATCTTTATTTATAAGTAAATCATTTGGTGGACAGCCCACTAATAACGTAATCGCTTGTAATAAAACCAGAACATATATTTTGACCAGAACTGAAATCCGTGTGTAAGAAACAGCGTTTGATTTGTAATGCACTTATAGCTTTGTACCGGTAAAATATTCAGAATTTAAAAAAAAAATTAGTAATAATTTATTACTAATTTTTTTTTAAATTCTGAAAATTTACTAATACTAATTCTGAAATTTTACTAATAAACCAGTAGCTTCAAATCTAGGTGGCCAGCCTTCGTACTAATAGTAGTGCAAGCACTGGCTACTAAAATGAACATATTGCGCTGGAAGTGTACTGACGGACTGTCGGATTAACTTGAATTTTTTTTTCATATTTAAGTACGCCTATAATTTTGTACCTAGCCTTATTCACCGTCCTACTTGAAGGAAATAATTGCCATTAAAAATCATGTTACGTTAATTGGTTTAATATTTGGAGATTCTGACTGCGCTTGTATGTCAAAATTGTAAAACTTACAATTTTGCCTAGCGATATTCCCATTTTTATCCTTTGAACACTTCCGTACGGTACTAAAACTTCGAGTGTATCGTTTTTTTCTGGCATAATTATAGAACAGTTTCCTTCGTTCTAAAAAGAAATTATAAAATTTTAAAATTAATTATCTAGGTGAAGCTATAAATCATTTGAAATTAGATTTCGATTCGTTCAAAAATATTAAACTTCTTACCAATATGTCACAATATTTCCAATTCTCATCTTCGCAAGAGCTGTATGCATAATAGCCCCAACAACATTTGGATTTCAATGTCATACAGGTCGTACATGAAGTGTATGTGGAACAGTCATAATAACGAAGCGTGAAATATCCTAGTACAAGGTTTTTAGAAGTTTTGTCTTGCTGAGACCAAGTTAGTGACAGGATTGAACTTACATGATCAGCTACAAGCAGGAAAGAGTTTATTCTTGTGATCAGACTTGTAATTGAAATTATCGCATTTAAAAAATCTATCCATGCATGAAGGAAATAAGGTATTTAAATGCGTTGAGATAAATAAATAAAAATTTGTGTACTAATTTTTTGTATTCGTGCGGGGGCATCCTATAACACAGCAAATGAGGCCAATTAATTTGGGCTCTGCTGCTTTAAAACATTTATATAATTAAGGTAATTCTAAAAAATAAAAAATATTTTTTAGGATAGTTTGTCAGTTTTGGGATGGATTTTAATTAACTTAAACACAAATTCCATCTTACTTTTTTAAACCTTAAAAGTACCTTATTAGAAAGTTTTGATAGAGTACGCCACCGCCACAAAACAATTTCGAGAAATAAGCGATCACCGTTATATAAAAATATATGGCATAATTGGATTAACCATGTCAAAACATACGCAATGAATGCCTCAATAATATTTCTGATTGTATTGCCTGACGCCATCATGATGTTTTAGACTACTTACATTGTTCAATGACGGGAGTGGTAGATTTCGTAGGTGTCAAACACAAAATGAAGTGACCCATAACCCTTGCATACGTATTAAACACGCTTTGGTTGAGAAACCTATACTGACACTTTAAATCTTGCGCATCATTCGGAAGTGTTTTTGTAATACTGGTGTTTAGCATCTGAAAGAAATCAAAGAAAGCTGCTAGGACAATCTGTTAGTCATTCTTATATTCTGGGAATTCGAAAGCCCTTCAAGGCGCAAATAGTTTTGTCACCAAGGAAACTAAAAACTATTTAGGCCATGGCTATACAAGAAAATCACAAATATGTAGGGCAAAAATTTTGTTTGAAATAATTGCGGAGTGAATTGTTAGTTTGAATGTTAAGTTAGACCAAAAACTATGGAAAGGGGTTTCAAGAAACAATTGACTATATTGTTTTCAAGTTTTCTTATTGCAAACCAGCAATTTCTGGACACTTTCTGTCTCATTTGGATGTACTGCGAGGCGCAAAAGTTTTGTTAAACTTACAAAATCAGCTAACGCGACAGAAAGAAAAGTGGTACTTACAACGATGTCGTCGTCCTTGGGTAAATAGATTGATGTCGATGTTGTGTATTGTATTTTACTGCATTTTCTGCTGTTGAATGCTACAGTGCTGCTTGATAATGTGCTGTTTGAAGAACACCTATGCAATGCCATACACCTACAGTTTATAAAAAAATAGTTTATTACAATGACGAATTGCACTCAGCCGCAATTTTTTTAAAATTCTGTTTCTACAGTGTCAAAGAGTATATCACAAAAAACATACATACCCTGTGTAGAGTTTTAGGCTTTACACCGACTCTACACAAATAAGAGATTCTGGCACAGTTAGTAAAGTCGACTACGGTAGCAGCTTGGTAGCGTATACAGACATGTTATCAGTATAGAGTAGTTCGATTCACTCCTACCTTAACTTTTCCCTTGATTAACATGAGATGCAACATAGTAGATAACCAAATATATTATACCCAGCATGTATTTTTAGCACTTCTCGCGTTGGACCGAAACATTTGCTTCGATTACAAAATTTACAATCAGAGATTGGAAAACAGCATACGGATTATCTTCAATAAATCTTAAAAAAATAGTTGATTTTGGGTTAATTTTTAACTGCAAATTAAGAGATATCTCTTAAGAGTTGGAAAAAATTCAACTTTATCCTAAAACAGCATGAGGCGAGAACCACACAGCATGAAATTCAGTACATTTGGGTAAATTCCACTTGATCACAAAAAATTTTGCATTTATGGCACCAGTCAATGCTATTGCGAACATAAAATGAAACAGCATCGGAATTCAACGTTATTTATTCATCGAGTCTACGCTGTTGAAATTTACAACTAAAAACACCATAAAAATAGCAACTTACCCAGCAACCAAATTTATGCTGTTGCAATTGAATTGCATTGCAAAGGCAGAATAATAGAGCGTCATTATTTCTTTAGACGAGGGCTTATTTGCATCATATTGTGCAATCTAGTTTCATTTCAAAACTTATTTTGATGATGTTGTATTTACTTGTTTGCAACAACATTGATAAGTGCCGTTAATGCCACGCAAAATTTTTTGTGATGCATGCATTTACTTAATTGCAACTGCCTCGTTCACCTAAAAGTGCTGAATTTTATGCTGTGGTGTTTTCGTCTCATGCTGTTGCATTTCTAGTTTATGGTGCTGCATTTTTTAAAGCGGCTGCACAAGAACTCAAAAATGGATAATATCGTATCACATTCTTAAATGCAACACCATAAACCAGGCTCTATAACCCCCAATTCCAGAATACGATCGTGGATTTTTGCTAGGTGAAATATAAGGAGACAATTTGGGGATGGAGCATTAGCAGGCGGAATTTTGAAGGGGGATTGAAGAGCTTTACAATAAATCGAAAGTGGCTGGCACTTTAATTCCATTCAAATATAATTCTGGTTAGCCTTAATACCTGTGCTAGGTAAAATCTTTGTTATGGTCATGAGGTTTGGTCTCATATTTTTAGGACAGAAAATTATTTACTAATAATAGATATGTCAGATTTATCAAGAACTATTGGATCAGAAACTGTCAAGTTTCTATCAAAGACTAGCTGAGGTCAGAAAAAATACAAAGGCAATGTCAACTTTACCTGTTCTGGTTAATGCACCATTCACAAAGTGGATTCTTTCTCACGCAATCTTCGCACAAATCGTACTTTTCACAGTCACGGATTTTTGCAATTTTGTAAATCTGTGTATAAAACAAGTTAGTAAAACTCGATCAATGCTTTTTGAAAATTCACAAATACATAACCAATTCCATTATAATTTCAAATGTATTTGTGATATTTTATTACTCACCTTATCCCCGCTCATTGCATATAAATGGGTACTTTTGACATCCAAAACCATTTTTGAAAGGTTAAGACCGCTAAAAACTACTTTTTGCTCATCGTAAACTATAGCAGAGACTGCTGGATATTCATACATGAATTGAGTAAGTTTTTTTATTTTTCCATCACTAGATGCAAGTACTGCAACTGTTATGTTTTCGTCGGATAATACCATAATTGTGGAAGGTTTACTGAATTCCAAGATAATTTCTGTGTAATTCGTTACGCTAAAGGTTGATTGAACACCTCTTTGTTCAAAAAGTACATCCAACCGTTCCAGAGGGTATGCACACAAAATGCTATCATTTCTGTATGGGCCTGTGAAAACCAAAAACAGCACAAGGCTTCCGATTCCAATGCCCATTTCTTCAGCTAAATCCCTCCCAGGCGTTGCGGCAGTTGCTGCCACGAGTACTTTATGCAAACCTCTGTTACCTAATAGATTACAGTACAAGACACAGCTACTACTAACGTTAGCTTTGCTTGAAGAATCCAACTTGACCCGATACATCGTGGGGTAAAAATCATTGAATAGAAAATAGGAATAATCTCCCACGCTGAAGCCGTAAACTGGCTTGTTGCGGGAGGAAAATAACGAGGTTATAGTGAGCACTTTTAATTCTTTAAAATTATTCGAAGAAACCAAACTTCGGACAAGAATTTTCTTTATGTTTCCCCCAAAAGCCATATATAGTACACTAGTATTTGAGTGTCCAAGACCGGTAAATGCTACAACATCATCGTATGTATCCCCAGTTAAGCCAGTGCCGTAAGGCACATCCAATTTGACTTTGGTTATATCATCCAGACTTAAAATGGAACAATTTCCAGCCGCACTTCCACAAACTATTAGGTTGCTCTCCACATAATCTATGACGAGAACGGTATTGACATTGGTAACTCCATCCACTCCAGTTTTATAAACGTACTTGAGCTCAAGGTTCTGGTCCAGTTGATAGATCCTGTTAATTCCGCCCACGTATACATTACCAGTTTCCTTGTGCACTGCTATTTGATTGAATTCTCCAGAAACTGGAGGCACGAACGTCGATACGACATTTATCGTGTTACCACTTGCGGCACGTAAAACATATTGAAGGAGTAAAATTGTTGCAAATATATTTCCAGACATTTTCAGCCGATTTGAGTTGGGTGAAAATGCAGAGAAAATAAACCTTTATTTGCCTTAGACTTCACACTGACTATTGAGTTTGTGGTGCAATGAAAATGAAATCAGTTTTGTTTAGACAAGGTCGGTTTGTCATTCATGACCATTAATTCCAAGAAGCAATGACTCAACTTTATAAGTTGATCTTGTACTTACGCAAACAAAATTCTACAGAAAAAAATTACAGATAAGCCAACTCCAAGCAAGTATTTCCACAACTAATGGTTCATATGAGAAATAATTTTGCATAAAGATTGATATGAAGCAAATAGAGTATTTTCTGACTTGATACTATGTTGCCACGGTTTACATTCTGGATATTGTCACATTTTATAAGCCCTCCACCGGACATCCCTCTTTGATTCATTATGATGTCTGCTACCAAATACTAAGTTGCCTGTACTTTTTTATCTACAGATAACGTGTTCTACACTTACTCCCGCACTAAATAAAAACGTTTTCAATGATGACGTCTTTCGTTGTGCTTTTATTTGCAAAAATTTGGGGGAAGAAATACGTTTAACAAAACACTACTACACTACATGGCTTGCTACTACATTTCAAATTATTGGTCTTTATGTGACTGTCTGTCGGTCTAACTGATAGCGTGTTTAAGAAATCACAGATTGATCACGAAATTGGATTGTAAAGGTTCTGAATGGTGATTTAACTCTGTGATTACCATTTCACCTCATGTCTTCCTTTCCTCTGATAGTCCACGTGTTTGAACTCCATTTTGATCGTGCCTTTGAATTGCGAAGGATAACTGGCTCCTGGGACGGGACTCCTGTTGCTCCTCTGAGTGAGTGGCTTGATCTCAAAACTCTTAAAAGCTACGTGTGTTATGAATGATTTATAAGCAAAATGTGATACGCATATGTTTTGCCATAATCGCCCGGGCGGTTCAGTTTCTTAGCATCCCACGGTAATCGAATACAATTCTTCCCTTTTGGAGATTTTGTCCATTTTTACGGAAAAAAATAGTTTCCTCATGAGAAACATATCCCAAGGAAATGAGAAGTTTTGCATCATTGCAAGCAAGATCTCAGAAAGTTTTTGACCATTGTCGATTTTGCCTAGATGTAAGCGTAAGGTTTAGTAGGTTTGAGGGGAATTATTTTTTCATTTAAACATAGTTAGCTTAGGTGAACATGGAGTAACGGCAGTTAACACATGCTCAATTTGCACAAATACTTATACCTCCACTTTGGGGACATCATCAATAGTGAAAGTGTTATCAATAATTGGAATGTAACAAGAGGTTGACAAATCGTATCAATAACATCCTTTTTTCAATTTTACTGAATAACAATGGAATGCTACATCTCAGAAGTATTTTGAAGGACCGAGCAATTCGAATGGGCTATGTTAAGGCTAAACGAATTCTCAAACCTCAGAACCCCAAGTTTTGACCAGTTTTGGTTTCAGAGAAGACTGCTCGATGTGTGGGCGTTTATTACGTAGCTGACGTCATCAGCTGAGTATTGGTTTCGATTGGGTTGTCTGTGTGTCTCTTTGTCTGTCCGTCTGTATGTCTGTCTGTCTGTCCAGATGATAACTTTCGAAGGAGGTCAACGATTGACCTCAAATTTAGAAAAAAGGTTCCTGGCGTACTTGGGAAGACAGCTATTTCTTTTCAGCAAAATCGGTTAGGAAATAACGGCAAAAGGTTGAAATTTTTTGTTACATTACACATATGGTTTTTAATAGCTCATTCGAAAGCGCCTGAAAAACTGAGTAAGACTGTAATTTTAAAATTTCGAAATTTTTTAACGGTCAACGGCAGTCGTTGAAATTTGTTTTCATTGTAACATATGGCTTGTGATAGCTCTTTCGAAAGCCCTTGAGATGCTGAGTATAACTGCTATTTCAATTTTTTGAAATTCGTTAACCGTCAACGGCCGCGGGCGGTTAAAT
>JAHZMX010001334.1:0-47489 GCA_027743895.1 Seira musarum | reverse complement strand
GTTTTTGCCTTTTGTTTTACTCACCAACAAAAATATATACATTTTTATCATGTTATTTTCCTCTTGTGTACAAATGAAAATGCAAACAATTTTATGAAAGAACAAATTTAACATTGTCGTTCTTTTATTTGAGTCGCCGTATATTATTTAGACGAATGACGAATTCTCATTTCTAATACAGAAATGGTGATCCAGTTAAGAATGAAAATGATATATCTATTAGCTCAGCTGACCCTTTTCCCCGATATCGCATCGTATCTCATCAAGATGGGCTAGCATAAAAATAGCAATGGAAAAAGAGAAGGTCAACTTCGTTCCTCTGATAGGAGAAGTTATTATTAAATTTTTCTATTACACTCGTCTCGCTTTTCCATCAAACGATTCTCCAGTGAGGGTAAAATCCATGCCATTGAGTTGACAAGGTTCATGTTGTCGTTGGTCTTGTTCGATACTTTTAATGAGAAGAGTGAAGAGAAAAGTATATCGACTTCTCATGTACAAAAATAAAATGATTATTATGACTGCTTTCCCAAAACTCATCACGCGATTCAGGAGAATCTTACTTTCCATGTCACATATTTTTTGTTTAACTTTCTTCCCTCCTCCCTTCAACCTCTCCCTTACTAAATGATTCATTAGCGACGAGGATCATTATCGCGCCTCCTTTGATGATCAATAATAGAATTAGCATGAGAAATAAATGAGTGTTTCTTAAGTTTTTTTCGAAAAGTATCCTGAACAAGAATGGATCAACTCTTCTAATTCTGGAGGACAAATAGAAAAGTTTCTCCAACGAAAGAATCAACGCTTCATTGATTCATTCCTGATGTCGCACGTCATTTAAAGTTCCATGGACGATAGAAAATTATGCAGGGGTGGTTCAAACACATTGTCACTTTGTTTACCTCATCTTTTAGTATCAAACTTCAGTCCTAACGTACATATATGGGCCAACCGTACTTTCTCCTATACTTTCTTTTCTGTGAAAATCAGGGGAAACGATAAAACGAAGTGGAAAAAAGTGATATTGAAGTGATGAGTACTTAAGTAAGTAAAAAAAATTGGGTCACACTCCCTGTTCCTATGAATAGCTTTCGGCAAAGACATATCACGACGTGGATTTTCACTCTTTATTTCATTTGAACCGTGAGACATTTTGGAGAATTAATTGAGCCCGAGGAGATTAAAAAGCTATTTTTCCAATTCCTACTTCCACTTACTTTCAGACCTACACAAATAAATGGATATACGGACGGAGTATCAAACTTTTCTTGTTTTAGACCCTCGATTTCAACTCTTCAACTCATCATTTTCTTCGTGATCATGATAGCTCACTTCCCGAAAGATACCGAGTTAGTGAGGGGGTGCACTTTCACGCTCTAAATTTTCTTATGCATCATCTCTTCTTTAAAGGCAAAGAAGAAAAACTGATCATTTTTCGATTAAATTATGCCCGTTGACTGGCTCAACCGACCTTGGGCAATGTTCTCCTTTCTTTTAGCAACACCATCGCTACCTCCATTAGATCAATTCCATTTTCTATGTCGACTTGACATGGTCTTGCCTTATTTCCTCTATACAAAAATTCCTTATTTTTCGTTGATTGCATTGCAACTCTGCTTTTCAAGGCCCTCTTGAGAACATGTACTACTGTCTGATTGCTTTCTTTTTTCCTTTCCCTTGAGCACACTACTATCGGAATGACGACGATGACTATGACGCTTCTACATTTCTATGGTGCCCTCTTGAGAACATGTACTACTGTCTGATTGCTTTCTTTTTTCCTTTCCCTTGAGCACACTACTATCGGAATGACGACGATGACTATGACGCTTCTACATTTCTGTGGTAATTAACGTCAAGAAGATTAGTTAGAGTCGAAAGAATCCTAGTTGGATACAAAAGGAATTGAAGCCCCCTAGACGGAAATCGTCATTAGTTTCCTCACCATTATCGTTTACGCTTAGCAAAAAAATGAGAAAAACTGATTTAGCCAGTGACAGGATTTTCCTTTTCCTTCGAGAATTAAAGTCAAATGACAAGGTCACACCATCTTTACCTTTATCGTTTTTTATATCCTGTGCTGCAACCATTTTATTGAACAAAAATACAGATAGAAAAATGTATATGTTTGAGAAATGATTAGATAAAAGCATTGTGAGAAGTTTATCTAGACAAAATATGCCAGCATGTTTTATGCATCTCGCAAGCCGTTGTTTAGCAGATTGTGTATTCTTATTTTTACAAATCGATGAAAAATAAGGTTGTGGTTACCCGTTAAAAATTCAAGGGCGTATATAGCTGGTGGTGAGTGATAAATTATGTAAATGAAACCTCAACTAAAATTCCATTACTAATTATTCTGAAAAGTTATCAAGAGCTTCACAAGGGAGTTTCATAAGCAAAAAAATAAAATAAAAATATTCAATCTTTTAATTTCTTCCAATGTTACACCACCAGGGGGCGTTTGCTCTTAGATATATTAAAACTTTACCTTCTTCGCTGCAAAGAGTTGATCGATTTACTTAGCTGAAAATAAATAAATTCTCGCATTCGAATCACTTTGCCAATGCCAAATTATGTTTTATATTTGACTAAAGTGAGGCCACCATTTTAAAGATTGACTAACGGGCAGACATATAATCAATAATCAGTCCTAAACTTTAAAAAAATCAGCCACTTACATAAGAATGAAATGCCAAACGTTTTCGTGTTTGATAAGTATTTCAATTAGAACTACCAAAGACTAGCAGGAATTACTTTTGTTCCAATTAGTCAGCAAAACAAGACAAAAGTACAAACAGACAGGTTTAACTACAAAAGGTTTTTGCTGATATTTTTTATTGCAAATTGAATTGATGTACTGTAGAAAGTGCTTTTTCATATAAAGTATTGTTTTACTTATGCGGACTATTTTTAAACTTGACATTTTCCTACCATTTTTAACATCATTTCCGGAGAAAAGTACATCATGAGACAAGACAGGAAAGGAAAAGTACTTGTAATTTTTTTAAATTTTATTCTTGCAGAAATAGTTTGCTCTCAGAAGGACGAACATGGTGCAAACAATTGGAGTAACATATTACATTATGTACATACTTTAACAATATATCTATTATTTTAAAGCTGAGACTCTTCGTCTAGGATGCGCTTTCTCGGGCTTGTGGGAGCATGAGTGAGATAAAGAAAGACGGGGAAAGGCAGAAGAAAGATGCTCATAGTTGCACAAAATCCGTTTTGCTTTCATCCACTTTTCAAGGCCAGCTTGAATCGAAAATCTCCGAAAAATGGTGCAGTAGGCCAAAAGTATAGCATCACGGGAAAGCGGACTCGTTTCAGTTTGACTCAATGAACGAAAGGAAGGAACAAAAGGAAAGGATGTATCATACGTTCATTCCCAACCCTACCATCAACCCCTGTATTTTCTTTATGCACCACTAAACTTTCCTTACTTTCTCTATTCACATCATGTTTAAAGTTTGAACCAAAAATTCAAAAGAAAAAAGTGGCTACTGAACAAAAAGTTTGTTAATGTGCCCTACTTTCCTTATGCAAAAGGAATACACACAAAAAAAGCTTGAGATGGACTTTTTCAGTCTTCCCTTTCAAGTTTTTTCTAAAACCATCACATCAAAAATCTATTGATGTACTCAAAGAGACACTTGCACTTTTTTCTCTACTTATTAGTAATTGCCCTAATAAAGACACGCCTCGCCGACGAAATTGGCGGACCAAGCCTTCACTAATATAAATTCAGTCATCACAACAACTATCTGAGTTTTTAGACTACTTCAATTCAGGTAAAAGTTTTTCTCCCAAACCATTTCAATTCTTCTCTTCATTTTCTCCATCTCAACCCGAACAAAAAAAAAGCTTATAAAAGGCTTACATCTTCCAATTCGTAAGCCTCTTGGACAAAAGAAAAAGAGGATTCAAGGACCATTAATGAACCAACTGTGTTTTTTCTAGCGAACACAACCACCACAAGACCACCTACGTAAATAAAGCAATGGTTGTAGTAGTAACAACAATGAAAAATGCATGGTGTCGTTGAACAAGAACAAACTTAAACAGGAGAAACTTTTTCTTAGTTACTTAGTTTGGTCATTCTCGTGCGTATCCTTTTGGCAACAATGCACATCAAGATTATTTCTCTGTTGGAAAAAAGTATCAAAACATAGTTGTCATTTCTATAAAAAAAACTATAGCTAGTGAAAGTAGAGGTCTGACTTGCTCTCACATTTTCCATTTTGTAGAAGTCGAAAAAATATAAATTCATAAGTAGAGACTCGTATCATACATATGTATGAATTGCCTTACTTACTTTTACTAAGGTCCAAATGGCTTTGCACTATCTCCTCACTTCACAAAGGTCTCATAAAGGAAAAAAATGCAAGGAGGCATTCTACTTTCTGGGAATTTTTCTCTCGCAAATTTTGTTCTCGGAAGGGTAATGTTTATCTTTGGAAAGAGCAAAGGAGAAACCGATATAGTTTTACGATGGATTGTCGTCCCTCTTTTGCATAATGCAAAAGATACGTATGCAAAGTGAAAACCAGGAAATAACATTTATTACCATGATGCTCTGTAGATTGTCCCGAGTGGTCCTGCATTTTTTTTCTTTTTTTTTGGAAAAAAGGAAAGTTTTTTTTTACATTAATGCAGGGCTATGCCCCAATTGTTATCTTAGACTTTTCAGTCTTTCCCATGTGCACAATTTTCTCAGAAAATATATCTGTCTGCCGTTTCAGTGTTGTGCATACAGATAGAGAGGCAATTGACGTCCATTATTATTATTGTCAACGTGAACTTGCGAAAAAAAATGTAAGGGAAATGAAAGGATGTAACGGTTAGTTTAAGCCAACCTAAATATCTTTATGACATAATGTGTCCTTTCTCTAGTGCCTTTCTCCTGATATCATCTTTTGATCTTTCATCGTTCTCTTCGTTGGTATGGCCTTTGAGCAAAACTCTTTCACATGAATTTGTACTGTTGGCTTGGCTTGGCTCGGGTTGGCTTGACTTATTCCTTCAGCTCTTCCCTGTCACTTATTTCACTGTCTGAATGATACCGCAGTCTCGTGCAATAAAGCTGGCAAAAGTGGGTCAGTAGTCAACGTCTTATTTCACCTATGCATTTCCTTCCCACAAAACACCATTGGTTTTACCATCCAGAGACAAAAGACATCACCCTATCCAGTTGAATGAATTTGTGGAGACACACAAATCTATCTGGTTCTACATATATTTATCCTCGAAGTCACTCGCATTTATATGGAGAGTTATTTATGAAGAAAGAAGAATCGAACGGAATGGAATTGGATCGAATCTAAATGTAAAGTTGATTGGGCTGCCTGTTTGATAGAGAGATTTCCAGAGATTTAAAGTTAATTACTTTTCCCCAAAGTTACACAAAAAAGCGGTAAAATTTTCGCGAAACGAAAACTGGGTTGTATGTAATCGAAATGTGTATAAATTTGCGCCTTTGGTGTGTTGTGTTCATAAATAGAAAAAAAAACTGAATCTCAAAATGACTCCTGACTTGACTCTATTGAATTTTTTTCTCCTTGAGTATTTTTACCAAAAAAATTTACATGTGAATGAAGAAAATTGCAGACTTTCATTTTTCAAGAGAAGAAAAGGACTACACGATTGGAGAAGGAAGAGTGAGTGCTGCAAGGTAAAAAACTGCAAGAAGACTGGATTTGACTTTCGCTTCTTTCCAATTCCCATCTTCTTTTCAAAAACGAAAAGTGGGTAAAGTGAGAGGGAAATAAAAGAGGAAGTAATTTTATGGTAAGCAAGTAAGAAAGGGGGATTTATGCAGATTCAGCTTGATAGAAGGGAACAACAATGGATCCTGCTTTCGTAACAACAAGATGATGATGACAGTGAGGTACCAACACCAAATGGATTTCTTTTGTGATTCCAAACTCCCATTCAACTCACTCAGGAAAATCGAATGGAATGCTGCTGACTCTCAGAAAAAAAGGATTTTCACCCGTTCCCCTGAAAAATGCTTTCAGGGACGTAGTTGTAAAATATTATATAGCAAATAAAAGATAGATTAATTTTTTACGGCTTATCGTTTCTCAGAAAACATATTTTCGAGGAAACTACTTAAATCCAGTAGACTGGCCTTTATTATGACTGCTTAGAGTAACCATTAAAATACATTTTTTAAAATTATTTCTATCAGAGTCACAAAACGTAATATCTTACGTAAACATCATTCCCAGAAAACCCAACAATGGTTCGTCACAATGTTGCAAACTAAACCTGAGCTTGTAGAAAAAATTCTGCTTGGGCGATAGGAGAGGACTGAATTAAATTTAGTGAATTATATGTGCCCATCAACAGCATCATCCATCACCTTAATTTCTATTACTCAGTTTTTTTTTTTCAAAAAAGAAATCCTATCCATCCTTTGAACTACATATGATGAGAAGAGACAATTTTCTGGATCTTGTGTAAGCGTGAAATAGGCGACCTGTGGCGCCTTCAAAGGAATTTGATTCGCATGATGAGACATTAAGCTTTTAGACGGAAAGACAATGTATGGATGTACCTGTTAAAATTAATTAGGACAGAAAACACCACAGCGCAACAGAGAAAGCTTCAGCAAAACAGGATTTATGAATGGAAATGACGGGGAGGAGATGCTGCTGAAGAGAAAGTAGAACAATGAGAAGCAAGATTTGGGCCATGGACTCCAGATATACCCATCACATAAAGAAAGATTTCTTCATCATGTCTAATTTTCACCATGGGTAGAAAATAAATTAATATATACCTATGGAAAACTACCAGTGTTATTCCCTGATCACCTTCATCTTTGTTCTACAACGATCAAAAATCAGCCCTCTTGAATATTTGCTGAAACAAGATGAAGCCATGCACCATTTGCAAAGGATGAAGTCTTTGATATGAACATCATCATGCCATGCCAAGTCATCCACATCACATCTATCCAAAGGAGATTTGCACGAGCAAACTGAGACAATAGCAAAATGAGGTTTTCCCATGACATAGATAGGGTAAGGCAATCAGTCCATAAACATACAACATCAAATAGTTTAGTCATCAACTTCTGCAGTCTTATTTCTTTTTGGGAGTGAAATCCGAATTTTGTGATAATACTTTCATCTTTATTTACAACCTCATTTTCAACGCTCTCCAAAACTTTGTTTTGCCTGAAATGCTTATGTCTGCGTATAATTGCAATACTGAAGCAAACGTTATGTGCAGCAGTTGGTATTCTCCTCACGTGGAGAGGATTACGAGAAGGAAAACCTTTTGAATTTTTAGTTCAAGGAGCAGAGCAAGATCGATTGTCATCATTATTATTATTATAATGATCACAAGCCCATGTGCTCCTAATAATATCATTGATTGAACAAACCGAGAAAGAGCATGTGCTCGCAGAAAAGGGGGATATTGTTAATGCTGATGTGATGACGATGACATGACAGGTCTGGAAGCCTTCGATTTTGAAAGTCTTATCAACTCAAATTATTGATTATGGTTCGCAAAAGTTCATCGAAAGCCTAGCATATAGACTACTGTACAATTAAATATTTGATACAAAAGGATATATAAGTACATCCTATGAGGGTTTGAATGATTTGGCTTCAAGAATTTTAGTGACTTCTGATTCAAAAACTGCAAAAATCAAGGCTTTCGAGAAAGTACAAATAAGTACCCATTCAGATAGATATGTAAGAATGTAGTTTTGAGAAATACGATTAGGTGATCTGGAAAATGCAATCAAATAAGTACAAGTCCGTCTATAGTTTCCCAAATTTTCATTGAGAGGCGTAACTAATTGTAAGTATTAACTAGAAGTACTGTTAAAATTGAAGGAGATGTAACCGGAGAAAATAAAAGGTTGATTGCAATTGACGGATCAATTGGATATATGACACATTTTTTAACTGCCTTGTGCTGTTGTACCCAATTAAAAAGTCTTTCTAGAAAAAAAGTTTTAAAAAATGTATATTTATTTATTTACTTTGTCACTCGTGTGCTTCTTGCAAAACATGGGAGTCTAGCTAAGCTACGTCTTTTCTTTTGAATCAATTCAATCTTGACAAACAAGCATATAAGGTGAAAGTTAGACACAGTAATCCCTTTATTTCCTTTGTTTTCTCTTTTACTGTGTCCATCTCCAGAGACTTTAATTTCTTTCTTTTATTGTTCGTTTCCTAGAACTCGACTCAATACAAGGGTTTGTGGAATGAAGTAAACAAGTTCAAAAAAATCCCATTCAACTTTGTCCTTCAAAACTGAAATGACATGTTCTTCTTCAACCCACACATAAGTCTTCTTCAAAGGGAATATATTTAACGTTTTCCAGGGAGAGAAAACAAGAGATCTCAGCGAAACATATAAGTACTATGTATACATATATTCTCCTATTGTAAGAATCACCATGCTTTTAATTTATTTCAACGTGCTTTATAAGCTATTGGAATTTTTATAATTGGATCCGGAGGCAGATCTATATGACATGGCAACGGGTACATAGTTTCGTAATTTCTGTTTGCGCAATTCAAAACTGAAATGAAAGCACAAGGTAGTCAAACAATGAAATTGAGATGGATAGATGGATTGTCGTCATCTCATCATATTCTCGTTATATGATGACACGTCAAGCTCAAACGAACAATAGGAAATCACTTTATATTTACTAATCACGTGGACTTTCTTTGTCATTTGATCCATGTCATCTTTTCCTTGTAAAAGCAGATTTTTGAGCAGCGAGAATCGTTCAAATTCGTTTCTAGGAATTGTACTTTTTGGTATGATCTACATGGTTAGTTACAATAGCTCACTAGTGTAATTATCGTTACGCTAACAACTGTTGACGAAAAGGTTTTCTTTCTTACTAAGCACAACAGGAATACAGACATGACCAAGGCTATGGAATAATAGGGTAGTACGGTCGGAAAAGTATTTTGTAGAATTCGCGACAAAAATTGGGAAACTGATATGATATGTGTCGGGTTTAATGCTTCAAGATTCAAGTAGCACATATAGAGCGCACTGACAACTAAACAAAATCATGATCAGCTCGTGCATGCGTCACAATTCAATCCATCCATTCAGAAAACGGATAGAGGTTGGAAAATAAGGATCCATGATCCATGATCCATCCTTCCCTTCCGTCATTCTATCTTTCAGTATTCACATTTACTTTTTTCCTGAGAAGATCAAATCACCTGGATTATTTTGTATCCAGAGGATACGTGAGATTCTTCTAAGGCAGAGCATTACAAAGAAAAATACGCTTTGATAATCCTTTAGCTCCACTTTGAGTTTGGTTTGGAGCGTCAATAAGGAGTGGATTTTTTTTTTGCAAAAGGAAGTATTTTTGCATCATCATATGTATAAATCCAAATAAAATGAAAAATTTTCATCATAAAAGCAAACAGATGGAGTGCAAACATCCGTCCGTCCTTATTTTCTCTAAAACCTGCTTAAGAGATTGTATCCCGGTTTTGTAGAGAATAATGTTTGAAGTGCAAGTTTGACGCTACTAAAGTTTATTGCAAACGCTTGAAGCTATAGAATATTTTGTTATTTAAAATCTGGGAATTCAGTCAAAAAGAAAAGGAGACCTGAGTGCAAAATGCAGCGGACCGATAAAACATTTACGAGCTTTTGTCCATCTGTAAAGGTCATATATTTTTAGAAACACTGAGTAATGTGAATAAGAAAATATCTCCTTCCAACAAATAATTTGCAATTTTAAATCATGAAAACAGCTTCCGTCGTTTACAGTCTGCATTAAAAGGTAGAGAACAGCTTAAGTAAAAATAAAAACAAAAGGCAAATGATTCTATTATCCATTAAGGTTTCCTTCATTAAAGTTCCTTGTATACTTAAAACGAGAAATCTTATATTTCGCCTGATTTTGCGTAGGACGCCCGCTACTTCCTTTAACCTTGTGCATTCCGTAATTGAAGTCATTAAAATATAATTGTTTCCAAAACATTGCCTCCTCCTTGCTTTTCCCGTACTTTTATTTTCTCGTAAAGCAAGCATGAAATGTGAAGTAGGATTTGTAGTTCATCAAGAAGCGGGAAAAAGGGAAGTATGGCTCATCTCATTTTCATTTTGCGCCAAAATGGAATGGGATAGAGCAATAACTTAACGACGTAAAAAAATTTCTTAAGTAAAAACATGTATATAACTTCCACTTCCAAAAATGTACGAAATCATTTGACGTGAATCCATAAAAAAGCACTCCTGAAAGCATTGCTCTGCTTTCATTGTTTATAGTTTAAAGGAAATGGTATTAGCGATGCGATTGTACTTAATGCACAACTTAAAAAAAGCACAAAAATCTGTTTACGATTGTGGAGAAAGCATTAGTGATTTTGGTGAACGAAAAATGATGATTTATTTTTTGATGAAGTAAAAGTAATAGAGTTTGTACTACTTGCACACACACACTCACTCTCTGTCACTGTTAATATGGCTTATTTAAATCAAAGGTAAAACTTCACCCCGAATAATCTCGCCTACTCCGTAGCTACAATAAGCCTCTGGCAAGGCTAAGCAATTTACGTGGGATTTGGAAATATAATACAATGTATGTTGGCTCGTTGAATTTCAAGTCATTTCCCAGTAGAGAACCATCTTGGTGGAGAATTTTTGTTCGATTTTTTTTCACATTCAAACAAAACGGTTTCAGATTTCTTTCATCCATTGAAAACATGCTTATACGGGTTGGTAAACGTAAAAGATTTGACGTTAAACGGTTGCAAAGCAACGACGCACTTAAAAGCTATTGTTAACTTTTCGGTGCCCTCCACTTTTTTGCGTGTGTAGAGTGTGTGCACGCAAGCATATAATGTGCCCTCCGTGCTTGAAGAGCACATTTTACTTTTTTAAATATGCACAAACCTTTTGACTTACTTAGGATCTACAAACTTGAATTTTTTTTCTCCATATTGCAATAAAAAACAACTTGTACGAAAAAAAAAAAATATTTACACAAAATGCGGAAAGTTGAGATTGAAATCGATTTTTTAAAACCAACTTCCAAAATCTCGAAGAAGACCCTTTATACATTGGCTCTCAAGCCAAATGCCGTTTCCATAAAATACATGTCAATATCCAAGGAAGTTTATGTACGTATTGAGACTAATTTGATGGCTCAAGTGACAATCACACAGATTTGAGTTATTTCACCAATGAACAACTAAGATGGGAAAGCAATTAATCCCGGTAAACACGTTCATTTACACGTGCTAAGTAGTATCTATCTCATTCGTGGTATTTAAAAATATGAAAGAAGCAAAGCAAATAATGGGACTCGTTCTTTTCAGCTTTTCAATTAAAATGTCTGAAAATTAAGCGAGTCATGATGTTGATGAGAATTAAATCCTAGATTTCATTTTGCAAAACTGATTAACTTTTCTGATTATTTCATCAAATTGAGAATATTGGTTCACATCTGACGATTCATTCCTGGGTAAGTACAATGAACAGAAGAGAATATTGATGAGCTCTACTAAAGTTGATTGGTGGTTTTTTGTTACGATAACAGTGTTGAATTAGGATTGGAAGAGGTGATCCAATACCAAAGAAAATATGCACTGGACGCTCCCACTTGAATTCCCTCTCGATGTATTTTCATCGAATGAGTTTGGGCAAACATTTTCCACTTTCGATTCCCTAGCTACGGTTACACTGAGCAAAATCAGGAGTGCAGGACCATATAATATAACTGTTATTTTAATGGCCCTATTGCAAGAGCGCTTTGAAAAGAAAGCACATAAGTGTAAGCCTGCATTTATATTAATCAAATGTTGCGTAAACTATTGGTGTCGGTTTCATTTGGTTTCCGTATCATCTGCTTGTTTATAACATACCTTACTTGTGTAATACGAAGTATTGGTTTGGGTAGCCAAATTCAATTAAAAAATCAAGGACCGTGCGATCAAATTTTATTTCCAGATGGAATGAAAGGTCCATCGTAAGGATTCTTTGTATAACTTCGGTGTCAATTTTCAAAAGATATTGTTAGAGCAATCTCCTACTACCTCCTCCTGTGAACGTTTGGAGCAACGATATGTTGTTCACTACTGAATAAGAGTGGTTTTCCATGAAGGCGTGTTTACAAAATTGAGTTACGTTATTCTCTCTATATTTTTAGACACCAACCAAGGAAAATACAAATCTCTTCATTTTCCAGCGAAGAGTGAAATGTACTCCGGATTTTGAACTTCATTTCTCCTTCAACGACCTCTACGACTAATTCTTAAGCTGTCGAAATTTCACTAGAGAAGAAAAGCCATGATATTTGAGTGGGTTGTAAAGTGCAAAAAGATGAATGTCATCAGATAAGCATCACAAACATTTACTGGATGTGTAGACATTTCTTTTTATCCAGAATACTATTTTCTGAAACTGACTGTAGCATCAACGTAACTACTCAAGGGCTTTAAATCAAAAATTGTTATTCTTATCTATTTAAATTATTACTTGAGCGAGTATTTTTCATTTTTGAAATTTGAAACTTCTGTCGGAGTTGAGAATCCCGAATTTGGATAGTTGAGTCTTCACTGACAGGAATGGTGAAACTCTGACATTTAACTACATTGTACTAATGGATGACTTATCTTGATGAATCCGCCTTTTTTATTTGTCTCAAAAGGACTAAACTAATTTCACTTGTTTTCTAGTTCTCATGAACGGATAAAAGCGGGAGAACCTCAACCTTCCTCCGGCGTCTGTGAATTTTCCTGCGAGAATTTACGGAAAGGTACAGAGACGTTTCCCCGTATATGTAAGTATTTCGATCATATAAGTACATATACACATGTGTAGATAGATACAAAAGCAAAATAAAATTAGTTTCTTCAGGCAAAAGATAGGATGAGTTTGAGTTTCACTTAATTAAAAAGTTGAGCATAACAGTTTAAAATGGATAGAATAAGACTTAAAGAAGGGGAGGAAACTACTAAGGTGGAAATACTTATACTTGTTAGTGTAAAGATCGTATGAATTTGGTTGGTGAGAGGAAGCACAAACAAAAATGTGCGGTCGTTAGCGATGACTATATGGTAGAAGTAGGGAATGTGAGAACAGCTATTTAAAATTGAGTTTCTGATTGAGACTCTATGTCAACAGGAGAAGGAGAGGATTAAATTGATGATTTGAGATTATACGTGGCGTCATACTTCTCAAAGAAAATCTGGCACAGTAGCAGTTTGCAATTTATATAGGTCGTCATAGGAATAAAGAGAACGTTTCTCCACAAAGTAGAAATTTTAAGGGCTCTATTGAAAAAAAAAACAGGATTTCTTTGAAGCACTCTCGCGCACTTTTCAATGGGACTACAGCAAAAACGGGATCATGTCTAAGGGTTTACATCATGCAAAATAGATTTTTTTAAAAAATTGATCACATGAATTTCGATCTGCACGTTTAACGGGAGCACCAACTCGTCATAAGTGATATACTTACTGCATGAGAGAGGGGGAACTGAAAGGACGGTATAACTATTATACTATTTCTTCATTAGTCAAAAGAATCTTAAATAAGCTTGATATTCATGAGCATTTCTGGTAATCGTCTGTCCACTTTGTATCGCACAAACATAGCCGGGTGACTTTACCCACGTGACCCAATCCCAAATTTTTCCACATGTTATATTGCCTCAGTCTCGACTATTTAAATATTTCATTTTCCAATGCATAGAAATGTATCTCACGTTTTCCTGGCAACTACAAACAACAACATTATCTAATCGTAAGTTAGAGAAAGTGTAGCCTTATTCATGAATATTCAAACTCCAGAGAAAACACAAAAACTTGGATTCTTTTCGGAAAGGGAAACAACTTTTCATCCTCTCTTCCAGCTTGGTACACACTACACTACTACACTAACACAAAGTTTATGCCTAAAGTGTCGCAGATTTCACCCACGAGTGGAACAAACTGAGACGTCTAAATATTTCACCAGAAAATATCAACAGGAACTAATTTACTTTTCATGAATTTCCTTAAGTACATTTTTAAAGTGGGAGTAGTTTTCATGTGTATTTGAACGTTGCAAGCAAAGGTCTGGCAAATAACCTGACTATTGTTTGTATTACTTACACAAAACGTGATGATATGAGCGAATATGATACCCACTTGAGAGCGACATGCCTTATTTATTCCCAGGTTACCTTTACATCTAAGCACGGCCGTCCTTGAAATAAATGACTTTCATTCGACAGAAAGTCATTGAAGTGTTTTTTAAACAAAACTTCTTCAAAAATTTCCTGATCAAATTTCCTTTCCGTTTGAGTGGCATAAAACAAACAGGAACATTCATTCATTATATTTCATGAGTGAATGACGCTCAGAATTAAAAGCTTAAATTGGATTGCTATATTGAAGCACATTACCTCTTCCCGCCTTACTGCTACATTTAAAAACTGAATTTAACGGCTAAGCATGTCCATGGAGTTGCGGAAGTGAGAAGGAAACCTCATATGTAATCGAATCAAACATATTCTCAAGTTATTTTTACAAAAGAAATCTCAATACCTAAACTACAAATATAATGGAAATCAATTCACACGACATGTATTCGTTACTAGAGATTGTGAAAGAAACAAAATGAGGCAGGCCATTTCTAAAGTACTCTATTAGTGATGATGATGATGGTAGGTTGACGTCAAACGTTTTCGTAGAAGATATCACTCTATTATCTAACGAGGAATAGTAGGACCTCATGAGTCTGAAATTGTCAATTTTTTTCTTTCAGGCGGATAGCCCGTCGCAAAAAACGTACCCTTCCAAAATTTCAGGATGCACCTCTTTGATTTGCTAATTTTATTGTAAAATTATGTTTTTCGAAAAAAATTCTGAGATTTTTTAAATGGAAAATTATAAGGAAAAATCAACTGATCAACTTTTTCACTTTACCCATGCATATCAAAACCAAGAAATGCTTCCATAAAATCTCGTTCCATGGGATTTTTATCATGCAATAAAATCAGCAAATCAAAGAGGTGCATCCTGAAATTTTGCAAGGGTACGTTTTTTGCGACGGGCTATCTGCCTGAAAGAAAAAAATTTACAATTTCAGACTCATGAGGTCCTACTATTCCTCGTAAGTATTATTAAAGTGAAAACATTAAACTTTTCAAGGAGAAAATATTCGGCACGTTTGCGTCCACACGTGTTCTTCGTCTACTCACTTCGAAGCGTAAGCAATTTTTACTATTACCTATGATCATTTTGATTACAGATTTTTACTGAAAGTTGCGATGAGAAAAGGTGATTTGAGCCGATTACATTTTCCGAAAGACCCTCTTTGCATGAAATATGGCTGGATTGGATTGTAATAGTTGAAGTCGAAACTGGAACTTACCTGAAAATAAAATTAAAAAGAAATATTTTAGACAGAAGTTTTATGACAATCTAAATAAAATTAGTAAGCTACCTATACATAAAGCTACCCATTTGTGATAGTTTTTTAGTATAACTGAATGCTTATGACATGGTGACGGTTCAGACCTTCCTGGAAATCAACTCAATCACAATCACGTCCTATTTAGTATGTACCATTATAATCCGACCGACAGTTTCAGAACAAGTCTGCGACTTAATTTCGAAATGGAATTAGGAGACATTCGACGTTTTCCTCCGAATCTCTAATTTCAACTTTCTCTCTATTTCATTTTAGCCAGCACAAAAACAGATTTAATCCCGCTCAGCTTTCTCAATCACCATCACAAACAGTTTTAGATTAGAAATCATCATCAACTAAATTGCCAAAATAACAAAAAATTAAATAGGGGGAAATAAGCGTTACGAAACACATGACGTCTTACTAATGAAGCTTATATATACCTGGAGCTCAAGCGAAACAGATAAATTGACTATATGAGTCTGATACGAAACAAACTTCGAGACCAAGATTTGATGACATTATATAAAACTTTGCAAACGTTGGCGTTTTTTGTCTCGACTCTAATATTATCACATAATATTGATCATAATAGTAATCAAATCAGCGATGAAAACAACAGAAATTGTCTGTGTGACGTATTTTACGTTCAATCAATCGGGTTCTTTTGTTCTCAGAAAGAGAATTACGAAATTCAGGTCGCGTTCAAGTGTTTTAAAATTTAAAGTGTCATATTACACTAGTTTACGTTGCCTGGCTATTCATATCGGTTTAGATTATTCATTTTACATTTTATCGGGCTAGGCCTTCCTTATAGATTGGCACCGTTCTTCCAAAGGGATTATTTAAGAGCATTAGCAGAATGAAGGGCCTCGTTTTCAGGCCGTATATGATATCGACAGGGTTTAGAATTCCTTTTTTCTACATTTTATAGATATGCATATGTATACAAATAATTTACTACTTTTCCTTCCTTCCCCCTCCCTCCTCCGTCCGTTCATCCCATCATCATGATCATCATATGGAAATGCGCAAAGCATTTATTAATTCGAAACATTAGGAACAGACCTCCAGCAAACTACAGATTTCTTTTTCATGTCATTATATTATTAGGCTGTGATGTATGAACATGAACCTAAATCAGTATTGTCAGCTGCA
Source organism: Seira musarum (assembly GCA_027743895.1). Taxonomy (NCBI): domain Eukaryota; kingdom Metazoa; phylum Arthropoda; class Collembola; order Entomobryomorpha; family Entomobryidae; genus Seira; species Seira musarum. Next base: position 30,914 of record JAHZMX010001334.1, on the reverse strand, counting down.
TTATATTATAGAGTTCTTTAAAGATTTTTTTAAACTCTGAAAACTGTATCGAGCTCTCATTTAGTCCTATCATGAGAGCTCACAAAAAGAAACTGCTTTCATGAGAGTTCATTAAGGAGATGATGATGATATCAAACTTGATACTTCAAATCCGTTCGTTTTCCTTGGGCCTCATCAACATCCTATCACTAAATATCCTTGAAGACAAAAGCACCAGCTGAGTGCGAATGCATCTTTACCACTTGTGAAATTTGATGCTTTTAAAAACCCATACCCACTTCATCTAACCTCCTTGGAAGCTGTATAAAAAATAACTTTTCGTCTTTGTTAGGATTCCAATATCTCATCAAGCTCTTCTTGCGTTTTTACATTTCGGAAGAAAAGAAGAACGTTAGTTCAACGGTATGCATGTTACTCCCATTCAGAGTAAGTAAATTGTTGCGAAGACGTGCTGTCAACCCATATCAAATTTCATTTCAAAGGAAAACAATTTCAAATTGTGGAACTGTTATGATGTGATGCTTCTTTAGAAAAAAATATGCGGAGCATCATGCATGCATGGAGCAGCAATTTTAAGAACATTGCTTTGTATTCATGGCCATTTACTTTGTAATCGATGTATTTTACCGACCACCACACAACACAAGAGTTTTTTGATACACTCCGGCGAAAACCACACGACATGACAACAACGACTTGTATAGCATCCTAGATGTTTCTACGAAACGAATACGATACAAAAAAAAGAGATGATGGTGTTGCTGGAAAGAGAAAAATGAAAAGGAGACTGAAAAAGTAACATAAACCCTAATTTCCGGCGGAGATATTTCATCTATTTATTTTTGCCGTTACTACTCTTTGCAGCTCAGCCAGATTTTTAGGGTCTTTTTTTCGTGGACAGAAATGCGTGAACAAAAACGTTTATCCTTCGAGTTGTGTGGAATTGAATTGAGTTCCAGCAGACAAAGAAATAAATATTATAGTGGATAAGATGGGGTACGCTTCCTCAAAGATTTATATTTGCCACAGAATGGCAATTTGCATTATTGTAAACTGATAATACATTTAATTATATCTTCTGAAATAAATTAACTTTTTAACAAAAAATCGTATTTCTCAATGTAAACAATGCTCTTCATCAGAATGTACAGTATGAAAATAAAAAACTTCAGCTAGAAACTGTATGAATGAGCTTTGTAATAATATTTTATAATGATAATATTGACATTATATAAGGGCTTTTATAGACCAGAAAAGTTAATATTTTTCAATGCCTCCAAGAAGACATCTGAGCTCGGCTTGCAAACTGTCGCTCCTTTTATACCTCGCAAGTGTCTAACTTTTGGCAATTTACCAAGTGGGCCTGGTACACTATAAAACTGATTGTGCTTCCAGGAATTTTTCAATTGCTTCAAGACAACTAATTGTTTCAGTTTCTCCCTGAGTGAATTAAGAGCATTATAAATTTCTGAGAAATTTTTAAGTCATCGCATCACAATCAATAACATGTGAGACAATGTATGTTTCCATCGATAGTAAAGAAATTAACGTTTCACGTTAAAAACAGTTTGGAGGCCCGAAGTTAGGAAAAGAAAAATATAAATACAAAAAAGCAATTTCACTTGACGGGTTCAAATAAGGAAAACAACTGATCTTGACATAGATTTTTCAGAAACCTATTTGAATCACCCATGTAGACAAGGTACATCGGTGGGACGTGCGATAAGGCCTTGGCTTGATTTTCTGAAGTTGAATGGAAGCTGGCCTGAAACAAGTTAACCATTTTTTTGCAAAGAAGATTGTCACGATCTATTTATTTCATTCCCGTCACGTCGACCGGCCCTCATTTTTTAGGCAAATATTGCACGATATGACATGATGTTAATAAATGTTTTAGTTATTTGAAGTACTGGCAACTATGCAAAAACATCATGATCTGCGGCAAATAGCTTTATTGGAATGATCGTAAACGAATCTAGCACTTTCTTGGAATAAAACATTCAAGAATAGTAACTTGCTTCGTCATTGTAATCCTCCAAAAAGCTGAAGTCTCATTATATTTGAAGGTTGTTGCAAACAACACTTATCAGAGGATGTTCGACAAGGTCTTTGATACTGTTATGATCAGTTTTCCAATTGTGTCAGATAATTTTACGACGGGAGTTATGAAGCAATCATCTTTAAAAAAACCGTTCTGTAAGTGTTCGTGCAGGACTACTGATAGAAGCCAAAAAAAATCCAAGAAAATATCATATTACCTAGGCGAGATTTTCATGATGCAGCTGAGCCAAAGGCAATTTTTTCTATGGTTTTTTAATCAAGCAGAAAGCTGCGTTTGTCATGTTACATTTAGGCATGTCGAATTTCACTTTTAAAAAAGAAAGTTCTAGGTTCTTCATGGTTGCTCCAAGGCTATTTCCCTCTCTTTTTAATCAGTAGCCTCAGCCATGGCTAACGAGCGAAGGCCCCGTGCTATGAAATGTTCGTCATCCACTGATTTTTACCAAAGGGATTTGTACTTCAAACGAACATGATTACGTTTCATGAGGTGAGACATCAAACGGAGACTTTTGCGTCAGCAAACCAACAAACGGATTGGCTTTAATGAAGTTATTGTCATTCTCATTGTTGGCTTGCTTCGCAGCCGCAAAAAAAAAAAAAAAAAGAAAAAAAAACTTTCTTAGAACGACTGCGGTAAATCAGTGACACGTTTGTCGCTTCTATTTTTACTTTTAGGTCATAAACCTTATTCAAAAAATCATCAGTCTGAAATACAAGAATCCTCCGCCCAATTAATGTCCCTAATTTGTAGAGATAAGTGACTTATCATAAGTCAGAAGAGGAGCCAGACAACTGTGCAGCTTACAAATTTTAAGTATTCATAAAAATAAGTAATACACATGATGGACGATACCTCATAAGCATAAATAAATATTATTATACACCTGTTAATACCATTTTCCCTGACTATTTAACTAGCATATAATACTGGTACTACAACTACTGGTATAATCAATGTTTAATTGGTGACGTCAAGTCCTTGATTTTAATATTGTTTTCGAAAACACTTATTTAATATGTTTATAACTTCCTGATTTATATATAAAGTTGTATAAGTCCAAACATTCCATCATCTTATACCATCCCTCATATAAATTAATACAAATGTCTTGATTGACGACAAATTCATACTTTGTGAACAGCAAAATAATTTCACAACTAATTTTAACATATTATGAATTTGCCCCATTGTTTTCTGCTTTTAGAGGCAAAACAATCCATTTAGAAAATATTCTTCACTATTATTTACTTTAATAAATGTATTCTTTTAGCCAATTATACTGTTTTTAAAGAAAAAAACATTTTTATGGTAAGCCAAACTCATTTACTCCATTACTCAGCTACATATAGTGAAAATCCATTTTTATACATTGATTATCCACAAAAAAAAAACTACAACGAATAAAAGCTTGCTTTTAGCATATCTCTCTAAAAGAAACTTTTCCATTGGCTCGAGTTAGTTAGGAGGAAGGAAAGAATTTCCCGCTATAAAAATATTCTTGGGAGGTGTTGAACATGTTGTAAGAACTCCACAGAGTTACAAACGCGGATAGAAAATAAATTAAGAAAGTTAAAGAGAAGAAAATCTTGATGGCTCTAAATAATACTTCGTGCTTTTTCCTTCCCTCTCTCACATTTTTCTCATGACTCCGTAATAAATGCAAAGAAGGTAGTGGAAAGCTATGTTGTGCTCATGGAATATTTTAAGCTTTCTTTACACGATTTATTTCCAACTCTCTAAACTTTTATATTCCTTCAAAGCTTATTAGTGGATGTTTCCCCATAGTCAAGACTTTAAAAGACTCATTCATTGACTTTGCTAGCTTGCCCACTCCAATTTAGCAACTTTACCATTTTCGAGCATTAAAATATATGTATTTGTGAAAGTTTGTAACGAAAAGTGCATTCACATTAAATCCATTTCTATACCACTAATGGATTCAAATTTTTGGGCATCTATTAAAACCACAAAGAACAGAAAAATCCATAGCTGATCATTCCATTATCTAGTAGTTGTGTGGCGATTGTTGATTGTGCAAGGTGTAGAGTCAACTAGGTAGGTCACTTAAACTTGCTCTGCTTTAGCGTCATTCTTTATTGTAGACAGTGAAAACAATTTCGCTTGAAGAGACACTTTTCAAAGACGTCTCAATTAAAATTCCATGTGAAGTCGTCTTTTGACAAATAGATAGAACGAGACATTTTGCAACAGCAACGGTGTGAGCGCGTGCATCCATTCCAATTTAATTTCCAGTGATTGAGCAACAGGCAAATAAGTAAGTATAAATGAAACTTTGAAGGGCACAACCAAGGTCAAGGCAATTTTCTCGCAACCCATCTTTAATTCTTTGCAAGAGAAAGTTAGGTACAACAACTTTCGTCATGTGATCCTCGTGTAAGTCAACGTGTTTTATTGCTTCACCCATTCATTTTCGTTGAATAAATACCGCGTTATTTGTTTCGTCAGATGTAGTAGTATATTTCACAATATTGTGCTTCAAGATGCACACAAGAGTGTGAATGAAAAATAACCAAACCCAAGCTTTTCAGGAAACGGCAACAAAAAATTGGATTATGTGTAATTTAGTTTTGAAGAATATTGTCAAATTAGAGTTGAAAGTCTTTTTTTATNATTGTCAAATTAGAGTTGAAAGTCTTTTTTTATCAATTTGTCAGTGCTTTAGTAAAACTCAAACAAGCCACTAGACATAAAAACTGAACTTTAAACTGAACCAAAATGATGATTCGTTCTTAACATGAATCAAACGGTTCATTTTTGGTAGATCGTCTAGAAGCTCCTTTACATTGAGACAAGAAATAAAACAGAGCAGAGCATTCCTTCTCTGGAATCATGTAATAAAATTATAAATGTGGTTCAAACATTACACGATGAAGGAAACCACACAAGTTCAGTTGAAAACCTGTAGCATTGTAAAACGTTGCCCACTCAACGGCTTGCATTCATTCTTAAATTCTCGCAATATTTCAGTTCTGCGATGTACTTACTAAAGTATGTACATAACAAGGCTTTGATTCTTAAATACCTAAAAAAGACCTTGCTCTTGACTGACTTTCCCCGTTGAATACAATACCATATACACCTACACACGTTTCTGAAGGAAGCCATTGTAGAAAACAATTTAAATAATGAGTGGCAGTTGGTAGGCAGACTCACCATTCAAACCAATCCCGAGAAGACCTCGGGGGAACCTACAATTTCCACCATACTTATTTCGCAAAATGATTCTTTTGCCCAACTTCCTTTTAAGCACCGAAGGAAAACGGATATTTTGGAGATTTTCCCTCTCGGAAAATGTGAACGCTTTCATCAATACACGAGTCTAAAAATCCTGCTCCACTGAACAAAAGCGTCATTGTAATACTCTGCAAAATTATCTTGACAAAGAGGGTCTGAGTGATAAGCAGCACAGTTTGAAGTTATTTTTTACAGAAATGTTGCATGATATAATAGAACATATCATCATCATCCTTACAGCCTTCATCCTCAAAGATAATAATCTTTTTGCATCTGAAAACCCCTTCGTCATGTCAAATCCGCCGCAACAACGTGACATCTTTTCATCTTAACCTGCTATAGAAATGGAAGCAAAGTGGAACAATTAAGCATATGGAGACTTTTCATTTCTGGCTGACGACGTCCCTTTTGTCTTCCATCTAAGCCACCGAAACTAGTACGAATTATGTTTTAATTATCAAGAGTCATCAAATTAATACAATTCTAATCTTCCCTTTGTTGGGAAGCCATGGCTCATACGTCAGATACATACTACGTTAGTATCATGATAAATGGTAAGTTTCTTGCAATTTGTGTAATTGAAATTCGGAGAACAGAACAATTTATAATTACAACGGTTGTGCTCATAGTATTTACCACGTTAATTTCAATTAATATAAGAACAAATAAATGAAGGCAACCTTACTGTCCTGCTGCGATATGATTTAAAGGAATTGCGTCAGATCAGTTGATCGTCATCCCCTAATGTATGCGCGATGATGATTTTTACGTAGGTGTAATTTTACGTCTATATGTTAGGCCTCAAAGGTTTTTATTAACAACAAAGCGGATAGTAAAAACGTGATCCCCATTTTGGCAATTGATTTTTATACAATAAATCCGTTTGTCGGGACAATAATACTTACTACAAACTGTATCCCTTATCCGCGTAACTCGACTTACGACTTGTTTGCGTCAATGGATTTAATGTTTCCATACAAGCAAATCAAAACTTTAATATTAAAACCAAAAAGTGGAACTTTGGTTTCAAAAAATGTAAGGAATTTTTAAAAAGAGCATTATGTCAATTTCGTTTTTGCTTGTATAAATGAAATCGGAAATGTCATAATCATCATATCTCTTTCACTCAACATTCCACATGATGATAATCCAGAATTCTCAGGAAAAAAAAAGATGGAGGTTCGTAGAACTACTAGCATTGACGCCACTTCTCAACTAACGAATAAAAATGAATTGAGTGAAATGTATCTGAACATGACGGGAAAGAATTGTAAACTACTTTACGAACCAGTCCAAACGATAAAAACATCAAATGTCTTAAACCCTTTTGGTGATGTAAGTTGACGAAAAAATGGACATATCCATTTTATTGATTTTATTTTACTTTCACTTAAAATACATTCCACTGTAGTACTCCTACCATAAAATATTCTTAAAGGTTCATACTTATACGCCTTGCTCTGAGATTGTATGTTCAATATTAGGGAGCAAATATATAAAATTAAAGAAAGCAAACACTAAGCAATATTCTACTCAAAAACTGGGGTCTTGAAGAACCAGAGACAGAAGCAACAACAACTCATAAATATTATAAATATAAAAACGAATCGTCACAGACATTCTCCGTCACATTTTCCACATCACCGTCACAATTTTTTTTCTTGCTTTCAGAATTAGATGATACAGCATGTGCAAATAAGAGGACACCCTTTCTTTTCTATTGAAGACAAGCCTTCATGTCGGAAGCTGAAAAATATTGATAGAGAATCATATAGGTTTTTATTCGATGGTGTCTATGATGTTTGCTTACCCTAGCACACCAAAACGGATTAGTGTGTCTGCCTGCACTAGTGCTTTGGTGGAGTTTCCGAAATATTGCTTTTTTATTAGTGATTTTTTACGAGAAAAAAAAGGAAGAGTCCCCAAGGACGCATTCTCGATTAAAGTGCCTATCATTCTAAAATCCACTAAAGTGGATGGATGATATCCGATACATTCTTCATAAAAATCCTTTACGACTCGAAAATATTTACTTTCCTTTATGTATGCTAACATCATAAATCAGTTCAATATGTATGCCTGTCATGATACTCATTCTCAAGCGGTGACTGAGAAGCAAAAAAAAATCAATGCTGTGTTAAATTGTCTTCCAAAGAATAACCACCCTGCAATGTCTTCAAATTCGCTTGTCACTGTTTTGCACAGGTAGCACTGAAGTCCTCCATTATTATTACCGATTTTTTGTGGACGAGATTCTCTGTTAAAACAAACTGAAGTAGGTACTTCTGCATGGAATTTCGGATCGCACAGTGTAGTTACTTGTGACAAACATGAAAGAAGGGGATGTTTCCCTTTTCCATTCATTGGGAAGGGAAACTATAAGCAGTACAAAAGTACATAACACAAAATTGGTGTCCGTGAAAAGCTTTTGGAAATTGGGTGGAATCACGCAACTCCGCAGATAAAAGAAAATTGTTGAAAAGGTGGAAAAATAGGCATAAGATTTTTTGGGAATGATAAGCCCGCATTAAACATGCTTTTTTGTATTTTTATACATGCAAAATAGGCATATAACTAATGCTTGCTGATTTATTAGAAAAAAGTGCAGAATAGAGCTTTGAGCCAGATCCTGCTTTGCCCTTTTTCTTCAATCAATGTCAAAGTCGTGGACTTGCACGACTCCCATTTTCCCCATTGCAATTCTAAGCATTTCAAATTTATCGTCACTATTTTTTGCTTACAATGCAACAAAACGGGAAAAATGTCGCATTTTACCATCATATTTTTTTTCTACCAAGTGGCGACCTTGTCTTTTTTTTGGCGAATACCTAACTTTGCTAAAGAAGGCATGCAAATCCAGTCAGGTGAACATACTCCTGCTAAAGCGTTTGTTGACTCATTTCTTTCGTATCAAACAAAGAGATTCTCCAATTCTATTCCAGAAATAGTAATACAGATTTATAGTCAGTCACTTTCAGTGGACTAAGCAATCGGAATAAAAGAAAAAAAGCTCATATCACCTGGGCGCCCACACAATTTTACCCGCGTTCAACGAGAAGAAATGGCACATTAACTGGAGCCGGATATGCATATTCCTAACAATGCAAAAGTAATTGATAGCTACTTGACTATTGAAAAAGAACCCCGATCGCCCTTCTGGTTTTTTATATTCTGGTGATACTGACTAGTATATTCACCAATTGTTACAGTAACCTACTGTTCCAAATTAACTACGATTTTCTTTTTCAAATGTCATGTCGCCCCTTTAAAATCATTCTAAAAATCGAATCCAATTCTATTTCAAATCCATATCGTTGGTGGTTCACTTTTCATGATGTCAACGTTTTTTTACATGCAGATGGAGTCGACATGTCGTTCTTGAGCGATTTTTCGCAAAGCATACTAAAAAAAAAGTCCCAAAAAAGCTGTAAAGGTCAAAGAGCAATGGCAAAATTCTAGTCTTGACATTTCCTTCTCCTCATCTCCGGCATTCATTTTCGCCTCCCGGATTACATTCCATTACTCTATATACTTTCACTGGCACAATTCTCTTCGTTTCGTTAGTCAGCACTCAGCAGTATCATCATTGTTATTTATATAATAACAGCAATGATAAATCTCATGCATTATGAAGGAATCGCAGAGCTACACTTTGAACTGTACAATACATCTTTTCTTATTTAATCTTTTAAGACCAGTCGCAGTCCTTCTTTCAAACAAGTCTTATTTTCTTATAATTCTTATCTTCTTATAACACAAAATTAGAACAAAGATGCCAACAAAACTAAGCCAGCATAACATTTTTTGTGTGCACTATCGCCACCGTAGCTGACAGAGACAAAGAAGACAAAATGCATTTCAATTTATTTGCCTCTGAAAATTCCGCTTTTAGAATACATCTGGACTGGTTCGACCTGGCTGGAACTGGGAAGGGCTGAAGGAAAAGGATCTCCACGAAGTAAAAAATTCAAGAATCATCCAGTGTTTCTACAAAGCAAGTTCATACTTTTTTCCCCTTAAGTCACGACGGGGAGTCGACAAAGGATCATTTTTAAAAAAAGAAAATGTCTTCAACAAATAATGATAATCATGACGATATGAAGGAAGAACGAAATGAACAAAGAAGCAATATGAGTAAATGTCGTTCCTTGAAGAAAAAATTTCATCTTCGTCCCACTCGCATCATTTTTAGATGATTTTAAACAAGCTGATAACATCTTGTTTTCTTTTGGAATGCCAACAGCAACAACCTACCTTTACAACCTTAATACTAATACTGATGTATAATGCACAAGTAAACATTTGAGCAAATAAAGGAAGACGACGAAGGGAAAATAATAAATTATTAAGTAAGCAAAAGAAAAGATTCCTCTTCTTGAGCTCACCAAAGTTGAACACATACTTATACGATTTGATTACTCTAAATAATAAAGTAAATGCTGTCGACTCAAATGAAGTATTATTTGGTTTCATGGACAATTCAAAAATCATACTTATAAGGGACATAAGTTCTGGTCTGATTAAATTTAAATTTTAAAAGATTTGCTTGAGATATTAAATATTGTGTACGCCAGTAACGGTATATGATATCGATACAAGCAAGTAATGGAATAACGTATTTCTTTCATTTCGATTTTAATTCGATTCCACAGCTCAGGCATAACAGTACCAGTCCAAGTGTTCAAGTTGAACACTTGTAGATTCTCCATTTCCATAGTCGTTCCCTTTGCTTTCGATTCATACATGTGATAATTATTCTTCTCAAGTTTCACCCCAACTTCGTTAGCAGGAAATTCCCCCTCCTCTAACGACAAATCATTACAATTCAGGCTTGTTTAAATATGCGAGCAAGATCGTAAAAAATCACTTCAAAAGGCTGGATAACCTTGGGTAGGCTCAGAGATGAGATGGTGACGAGACGAGACATGTCGAACCACAAATACAAAAAAATACCATCCATGTGCACAATCCAGTCTGGTTCCAGGTGAAACCACCAAAGCGTGTAAGGGGATTTTTGAAGATATGAGCAATCCATTTTGATATTCCCGGATATAGTGTAACAATGTACGAGTATGAGGTAAGTTCATGAATGTTCTACCTGGACAAAAGATATCTTCTTGATTACTGAGGTGATTAAAGGGAAGAAGGCGAGTGAGCCGAAAGACATTTTTTGCTGGAGGCTATGAACATAATGTGAATAACTAAACCTATTCAAGTTCGATATTCTCGCTTTCTGGATAACGAGCTCGGTTCGTCCGTCCTGGTAGGTGTAACTTTCTTTGAAAATGATAGATGCTGATGATGAGACGAGCCAAAGCTAAATATGTATGTAAGTACACATGAGATTCGAAGTAAACGACACATTGGCACCGGCACCGTTCACAGGTGAGTAGAGAGAAAGAAGAAGCATTTTCAAAGAAAAAAATAATTGAAAGAAGAAGCTCTGATACCAAAACTCCTTCTATCTGGACAATATTTCTTCGTCATTGTCGTGGACCTACTCCTCCTACTTTAAAAAAAATATCGTTCTCTACTCTCTTTGAATTTTAGTATGTTTTCCTTGTTCCCTTAGTGCAAAGATTTCAAAGAAACAATCTAGTTCCTGAGAGATGAAGAAGAGCAGCAATAAAATGAAGAAAAGAAAAAAAGAACAAGCCAGCAAAATCAAGGTTTCGTTTATTGTTGTTTACTGCCGTAACACTCTTGCCTTTTGCTTTTCGTTTTAAGAAAGAAGTTTTTTTTTATATTTCAAATGAAGAGATGCAAGATGAAAAATATATGGAATGAAGTCGCTTTCTTGGCCTTTATTATGTTTAGCTGCGTCTAGTAAAAGCCAAAAAACTTTTTAGACTCGACCGGAGACGAGCAGTTTCTTTACGAGCTATACACTGATGGAATGCAGGAATGAGCTATAGAAAAAAAGGTAAATAAGGGGAAAATATGAGATGGAATGTAAAATGCAGTTGTTGTTGTTGCTGCTGCTGTTGGTCGTCTTCGGATAAGTTTCCTAGTTGAAGAAACGTGAGCAGAGTTTTAAATGAATTTCCAGCTCGTAAATTCATGAATGAAGAGGATGTGATGCACACGGAGGATTAGGCACAATACTGGGAATGAACCTTGTCAGAAACATAGAGATTCTTGTGAAGAAGAAGTGAATAAGACCAATAAAAAATAGTCAAATGGCCAAACCCATTTCTAACTTGAGATCATCATCATCTCTTTGTCGAGATCATATCATTTTTATGTTTTGTAATGTCGCGGATAAATGTGCATAATGAAACATTTTTTTCATGAAGGTATACATAAATTTTCGAATATTCATGAATTGAAGGGGCACCGAGAAGGTCTTTAGGTTATTCTACTACTTGAATGAAATGGAAGGAACAAAGAACAAAACGAAAGAAAATCTTTCTTTCTTTTGAGAAAATTGAAGTAATTTAATCCACCAACATGTCAGTAAAACCAGGCTTGCTTGTGAGGTAATACCCTGGAAAATCTCGTTAGTCGCAAAAGCTACAAGAACTCACATTCCATTTATCCCTTCAACCACGAAATGAGCCCTAAAAGGGGAAATAGATGTCAACTATTTATTGACCCGTTTCGAGAAGGAGAAAAGGTGGTCAACCAAAAATTGAAAGAAAAAAAAACTCTCATGAATGTTTTCTGGGTTTGTTAATAGTAAGAAACATATCAAACCCACGAAAAAGTAAAAGGGGCACGACAGGGATCTCCTTTTTTACTGTGTGAGTGCAATATTACACCAACACACCGACAAGAAACATGATTTTGGTGGAGAGGATGTTGATACTAAAGATGAGAAACACTGGGATTTATGGTTTCTAAACTGCTCATTTTTGAAATTGGAAGAAAGGAGCAGGATGATACAGTGCAATTTTTACGACGCATGATGCATTCCACCATACATCCATACATGTATGTAATTAGTAATTCCCCAATTTATATTATTATTAGTAATTAGGCTGTTAAACTTTACACTACCTAAAGAGACCTAACGGCGGAATTAAAAATGAACTCCAAAACGTGATAACTAGCAAAATCAAATGCTCACAAGCGGTGTGATACTTTACGGTAACTTCAGTATTGTCCCAGGATAGGTAGGCTAAAGCGAGATTAGTGCCATGTGAATAGTTCAACAGGACGTCTGCTTCCATTGTGCATTCCGTGATCAAATGTAAATACAAATGGGATATATTTATAGTGATTCCTTCAAATTCGAAGAGTAAATAAATAAAATAGGGACATTACTTTTCATGATTCTTTTTGAACAGAGAACGCGACAATGAATAGGATATCCGCAAATATTTGTGGGGAGTTGCCTTCATCCACGATATCTAGCGATTTTATTTTCTGACTTGACTTCACTTTTATGCCATTTTGTCCCCCTGTCTGATTCTCCACTAAGAATAATAAATCTTGATTAAATCTCTGCAATTTCTAAATCTCAAAGGATTTAAAGAGGATGAAGCTTCCGAATCATAAACTCGTGAATTTCTCTCCTCCACGCATTTTGTCAGAGTGAAAACCTTGTCTTTATCACATCACCACAGAAAATAGGCGCATTGTGCATTGTAAAACGTAATGAAAAACCACACCAATTCTGCATCTGTGCATAGTTACATTAAAACATGGTTAACATTACATACGAAATGAAGCACCATGATTAAATTCTCAAAAACCTAAAATGCTGCGACTGCGACTACAACTTTGTATACTGTGAGCTCAAGTCATGCTTCAAAGTGACCCGTTATATTATTCACATGAGCTTCAAGAGAGTAGAAGAAAAGACCAAAATGGGCTTCAGAGCATTTATTTCCCTTCTTCCTTGATTTTGATCATGTTGCATCGCTTCAATGCTCCCCTTTCATTGCCCGATTAAATGAGTAGGAAAAATCCGCCTAAAATTCATTTGATCTTGATTCCCATCTTACCCTCGTTCTCTACTCCTGCGTATTCCTCCTTTCGGGGGAGAGGGTGAATGGATCTATAATATGGTCTATTTCTATACTTAAAGAACATACTACACACACGCAACAAAAAATTATAAGACTACACTCGTATCACCCCATGAATGAATGAAATAAAACGGGAAGCTATACACCGACGCAAATCATTATAAAAAATTAGAGTGGCATGGCATAGCGTGGTGAATAAAATCATATAACGGGGAATTCCTTGAAACGATATAACAGCCCACTAGAGAGTCTTCTGCAACTTAGCTACTACTAGTATGGGTCGTGGTGGAATGGTCGTGAGATCATTGCAAATGGCCATATCAAATGATCATCATATCACGTCCCATGCAGAAGACTAGAGCGAAACCATACCCCACGTCGTTGAAAAAGATTCGCACTTTTCTCCATTAAATTCGCTCACCAGTTCAGTGAAATTGGAGTAGATCAAAAATAATTAGATTTTTTTAGCGCTGAATTATAATCACTTCACTTGATGACAATGGTGAACATGATCAGCAGCTTCTGCAATTTTATCCAGTCTAAGCCATCAACAAACCATCTCATTTTGGCAAATTTAAAACAAAACAAATTTAACTTGGTTTTTAACGATAGAAGTTGAAAAATGCATAGTTAAATACGTCCGAGTTAAACTCATGCTCATCATGATATGAGCAAGTAACGTTGCAAAGCAAAAGTACTTTATCAGATGAAAATGGATGACATGACATGAGCAACCATAAAGGCTTGCAACTGCTCATCAAAACCATATACTCCGCTCACGATCAGTCCACCACAACAATGTTCTTTAAAAGCCGCACGAAAATATCACAAAGTCTCCTTTCTCCCATCCGACAACTACTTGGGTGGAGTAGCACTATTCCCAACTCAACATCATCATGTGATAACGATAACTTTTAGCAAAAAATATAATAATACATTTTTTTGATATGCAGCCGTGATGTACTGCGGTGTAGAGGACTACTCCTATTCTAGTCTTTTGTGCTACATTACATCCCATCCCGACTTTTTATCACAATCATAAAGTCCATCATAGGACTCATTCAAATTATCTAATATAGAAAATTACCTTACGTGCAAGCTTTGCAATGGGGTGCAGTGCGGGGATAGCAAGAGCAAGTCAGCCACACACCTCACATTAGGAACGATACCCACGTCATTTTGCGAAATACCTAAACCCACATTCACCGACCGACCATAATGCCAATAATGCAAAGTTTTACAGTTCAGCCAGAGAATTATGCCGGGGACTAGAGGATGGTGATGGCGATGCGCAAAAAATAGTTCCTTTTTTTATCACAAAGCCTTATAGATTTTCTTTATGGGTGGATACGCTCAAAAATCTTGACAGAGTTTCATTTTTGAATAGCGTATTTTGACAAGGAACGACAACGCACTCATTTCTTCAGTGGAATCATATCACGCTGATAAAATGTTCAGAAGAAACGGCAAGTATTGTACAGCATCCCTGTTTCTGACATGTTTTCAGTATGCCCATCAAAATTCAAAGATTCCTATGGTGCCTTACAAAAGTAAGCACTTCACGATTTCCTCTTTTCGTGGTTTTGCTTTAAAACGCTAGGCTAAACGTGCTTTTATCGTAAAATGAAATCACGTCTACTCTCTCTAAAAAATCCTTTGCGGAAATAAGTATTGTAACGGTGGATTAAAGCCGACCAAGGATTCACTTTGTGTTCCATTCAGACTGAAGTAAAATATAGATCAGCAGTGAATCTAGTTATGTGTGTTAGTGTTGAACATATCTTCAAGAATCCTTTCGCAATTGTAAACGGTTGAGTTCTAATATTTTTTTAAAAATTGAAACTGTATCACATTCGTCAAAAATTTAATAAAGTGGCAATGAAACGCAAACAAAACTGTTCTCTTTGTTTGCCCTTATCATTAGCTTGTTTTAGGGTGGGGATCGCCCAAAGCAAATATTAACGTTCAAGGAAAACGCATTTCTGTGAGACGACCTAGAGGAAAAAGACGACCTAGAGGAGGACCTAAAAATATTCAGGAAGAAACAAGAAACACTAAACAAATCTTAAGCACACATATGCTCTCATGATTTTCAAACGAAATCAGCATGGTTATACATAAAGACAGCTAAAGTCAATAATGACCAACTGACGTTGATTCTGATTTTCAGATTTACTCCCTTCTGCTTTTCTACTTAAGCTTGGTCGAGGAAACAAGTCAATTAGAAAGCGAGCACCCTTCTTTTTTTACCGTATTTTTTATAGAAAATCGTTTCATCAATATACATATGTCACAGTTGAAGCTGGCTTCACCCTCACAAATCTGCTCAGCTTCATTTTTCTATTCCATTCCACGGCATAATATTAAGCCTGAAAATATATTTGTCTCGTTAATAAATAAAATACTTCACCTCATTTTGTGTTACAAGAAAAAATACAATCTGATTCAGTCGAATCTACTTCCGCGTTTTATTGTTTTTCTTCTACAAAAAGTAAATGACAATTCTTTAGAGAAATTCTTGGAGTTTTGGTGGAACGCTGGAGTTGGAGCAAAATATAAGTAATACAAACATGTATTCAAACAACAATGAACTTAATGTATGCGAAAGGGTATGGTAAAATGCATAAATATATATGCTGAGAACGGAAGGCTTGGCTTGATTACTCTCTTTTATGATTTCCTTCAAAGCTGTATGCAGCAACTGACTTTATTAAAAATCCCTTTCGCTTTTTCAGTAGAATTGAAAAAAAATCCATTTCTCATGGGCAACCAAAGAATAGGATTTTTTAGATGTGTTGTACAATTTGCGATGAGTGATTTCTCGGAAGCGATTTCGCTACTACTCGAGCACTCCTTTACTTGGTATGTGGGATTTCATCAGAAAGATATGGCTCAATAGGTTCCATTTAAAATATGCTTCAGGTCTCCTTTCTTCTATCACCATCGGTATCGGTAAATGGTATATGCAATGTATATACTCGTGTGGGCCGATAACAAAGTTTTCTCACAACAGAATTCTGACCTTGTCATATTATCATGGGATGGTTGGTTAGGTATAATAACTTGACTTTAAACTATTAAAGCGAAATAAAAAAAGTGAAAAGTTGAAGCTACTAGAAGATGACAAAACTGATACATTGCAAATAAAGGAAGTCATATAGACGTGTTTACAGTACATACATAAATAAATCGTATTAAATACATACCTTCAAAAGAGGAGCTAGATAATTTTTATTATTTCAACGGCATATTTCTCCCTCACAGTAATGAAGAGGCATGTTCATGTTTGTCGAACCAAGTCATTATCTAATTAGAGCATAGCTATTATTTTATTATGATGCAAAGTCCCTCTGTCCACACCAAAAAATTTTATTTACTTATTTAAGTAAAATGCTTGAATTTTGTCCATGTGTTCCAGACATTCTGTTGGTCGGAAATTTGCCTAACGATTAAATACGTTGAAGCACTTGGAAGATTCAGTATGAGAATGGCTTGCAGTATCAAAAGCATGCTGAAAAATAAACTTTGCAAACACGCACACGACTTTGCAATGTGACATTATCGATCTCCTGGTTCATTAGCATTGACCAAAATAAATCCCCCTTTCCTGTCACATTTTTTTACTGTAGTTTCCAATGCGACCAGACAGATAAAAGAAATTTACAAAATGCACGCGCTCTTTCGAACATCTGCTCACATTACCAAGAATCTGCGAATTTCGTAACAAATAAAGAAATATATTCTTGAAACAAAGAATAAACGATCTGGAATGGTGGAAGTACTTATGAAAAGTTTTATTTGTGCCTCACGCTCATTACAGAAGTCTCAAGGGGTCATGCCAAAGTTTATTATGAGAACGCATACTATCCAGAAGAAAGGGAAAAGTTGCTTGTTTGTTTCATGTTGTCGATGATACATAACATAACTAGAGTTCAACTTTTTATAAAACGTGCTTCCATTCGTAGAAATTAGATTTGCAATAAAAAATGTCAAATTTTCATTATTTTCTTAGAAAAATATACATAAGGAATTCTAATTAGGAGATGTCCCCGAGGAGGAGCATTCACGCCTTAATGATGTGCCCAGTGGCTTAAAATAAAAACTAGCAGTTGCTTGGAGTCAGCTAGGAGGGCAATCTGTTTTAGATGGTAATTGCGATTTCTGATTATTATTGAGAAATCAAAGTTTTTAAATTGTGCAACCGTTTATATGGAAATGGAACATGATGATACGGAGCCAGCACAAGTCACGTCATGGTACCACAACAGCATGCAACCAACTTCCAGACACATTTTATGTAGCTATACTCCATTAGAGAATATTCCTTTTGCCTCATCCGTTCGTTCCTGAGCTCTTAGTTCATCAAAATTTTACCACCAAACGGTAATCTCAAAAGCTCTCTACAAACTTTACTTGCAATTTCAATACAACAGACTCTTGGGTCAAAAAATGGCAAAAATCAATCTTTGGCAGATTATGGAATTACATATAAATACGGCAACAATTTTAATAATGTTGAAGCCATTAAAACTCCTAATTCAATTTATATACTTTCTTAAGCTTTCCATCTCCAGCGACGCATTTATATTTGTTCACGTTTAAACAGCTTTATTTATTTTTATAATTAGACATTATATAGTTGTTTACCAGAACTGGTTCCGACTTTGCAACACACGTAGAAGCAAGCATGTCATACTTAAGAAAATTACTTAACTAATTAACCCTTTTTCAACAAAAAAATTGTAGACGTCAATTTTCTATTCACCCCTAGAATTTCGTACGATGTTTGTTGTTGTCATTTTGTTAAAGCTGATAAAACCTAGTGAATAATTTATGCGGCTATGAATAAATGCATCTAATTATAAAACAGGTATTGTGTCGTTCGACAGTGTGGTCTGGTTAAATGTACGACAACGACACAGCACAGGAAGTTGCAGAAAAAAAATCAACACTATCCATCACTCAATGCCCATTGTTATTTTAATTCTTTTTTTTATCGCAACCCATGTACCGTAAACACATTCGCAAATGATATATCGACCGAGTTGAAAGGGAATAGGATTGCCACAGAAAACTATGAATAATTTATTTCGTGTTTTACTAACATCAGACACAAGTAGTCAAAGCAACGAAATGAAAATATATTGCATACCTCTTTCCACGATTTTTCATTACTAATTCAAATTATTTCTGCAATCAAATTACTCACTGAAATAACATGAAAGCAATTCATCGATATAGTTAACGGGCCAGGCCACGATTCGCTTGGTTCGTTAGATACATCATGTCGCATTGGACAGATTTGTTTTTGGATTTTTTAATCGAGGCGAACATCTTGAAAAATAATTGCAATCAAAATAGAAAAAAATCAATATTTACCCTTTGTTCACCAATGCGATGGAATATCACAGATTACCCTTTGTTCAAAACCGCACTGACTTTGAAACAAGAAATTTCATAGTCCTCAGCCCTTCTTGATCGTATTATATATTATCTAGAAGATCTACTCTGAATTTAGTTCAAGCCAAACAAATATGATCTATTTAGTACTGCAAATAATGAGAAAAACTACACCCGTTTGTTAATTCGTTGTGAGAATGAGATTCACTGAAATTGGTAGTACGAATGAAGAAAATTTAACATTGGATTCGTAAGATGAAGATAGCAGCTGTGCAACGTCAATCCTAATTAAGTAACGAAAATTTATTTTTTAGACTACTGATGTGATAAGAGTAATTGACCTACATTGTATTTACTTTTTTTCACATTTACTAATTTTTTTGGGGGGGCTGGACAACAATAAAATCAACTGTTGTAAGTCCTCGTCATGCAGTGAGTCTGCCAATAGCCGAGTAAGTACCACTGATGTAGTATAGTATTAAAGTAGTCAGTAATTTTTTTTGAGCAACGTCATTACCATCCTTTTCCATTCAACCAAGTCTCTTTTTATTGACCACTAATGAATGATGAATAATCTCGTTCTTTGTACCGAAACTGGACAATGTTAGTATGTATGTACGTATGTAGCAGTAGCCATTCCACTTTTCAGGTATTATCTTGTGGGTATAATGATTTGTGCTTCAGCAAATGACGTAATGAAGAAAAAATCGATATAGAAAAAACTGCATTTTGCCATATTGGTGAATTATGATTGGATTTAATGAATTCATTCATTCATTCGTTCAATTTTTACGACTATTGACTTTTCAAGTTTCCTTTCTGGAGAAGACAAAGTGATTCAGCACGTCCTTCGTTTATTGACCCCACAAATGATCCCCATATTACTTATAACTACACAGTTACTGGGAAGTTGGGAAGGCGGAGAGGCATAAAAATCACTCTGGGGGTTTGAGAGAAAGACCAGGCAAATTGTGAGATGCTTATTTGTAGTAACATGATACGAAAGGATGACGCCATGGCGATAATAAAAGAGTTCGAAAAATATAAATATGGTCGTAAAAGAAGGAAGAAGAATAACGGCGTAAGAACAAGTATTATAACAACGCCGGTTATTACTCCCCCGATAAGATAATAACGGCGGCAAGGATATCTAAATCTACAAAATTTGTATGAGGAGATACTAATACTAATTCAAGCTTAGATGAATCAGATTAAGCAAGCCTATTATTGTACTTCCGGACAAGTAAGAGTAACTCGGCCAAATGAAACATAAATACCGAGTCGGTTCAGCTGACACATAATCCTCAAGTGACAAGACAAGACTTTTTTTTGGTAAGGAATTGTTATATTTAGCAACTTAATTACAATTACAAAGATTGATTATGATACAGTGTGAGCATGTCTCTTGTTGATTGTCGGTAGTAAAAATAAGACACATGCCAAAGATTAGATCCACATCAATAGGAGAGGCGCTGATTTCATTTAACTTTTTATGACTTTCATGCGATGGTTACATACCCCTGCAACGCACATGGATAATCAGGGCATTGACCTGGAACATAAAAATTATTCTATTTGTGTTATCCTTGTTTCCCCGAAAAGTCACGATATGACTCCTTGAGGTATGGCAAGGCAATGGCATGACCAAATATGATCTTTGTGAAGTGAACAATGAACAGTTACCGATGGTGAGGGTGAGGGTGCAAACTAAATGGCACATATTCCTTTTTCTACTCCTTATTGTGATTACTAATTAGTTCCATTTCTGCAAGGCTGCATTTTTACTGAAAAAGAAAGTCATTATTGAGAAATGGAGGGCAAATTTAATGCCATTTCAAAAAACATATCGCCAATTTTACGTCAAAAGTTTTCGTGCCAACGCACATAATTTGGAGAGATTAATGCTTAAACTTCATAGCTTTAAATGTGAGAGTGGATCGACCAACCGAATGAAGTCTGTCAAATCTTTCCGGGAGCAAAGCAAATTGACCGAAAGTCATACCACCATCACATCGGCAGACCAAATGCAAACTTTAGACGAACAGTTCTGAGAGTCATAAAAAATTGCAATTGCCCATTCAGATTACTTACGCTGCCATGCAACAGAAACAGAAGCATGCATCCACTCGCACAGCTTTTTGTGCTCGTTTTATTTCAATAATTCGCAAAAAACAGCTGTCAGTTCACATCAGAGTTTATTCACTCATGAACTTTTGGCTTCCATTAATATATTTTTTGCAATAGTTATGATGATGCCTTCTGTGATGGTGGTATTCGTAATCCAGATGATGTAATTTATTTAGTGACATACACCAACCAAATGTGACTGTGTTTAACGCTTAAACAATGTCACTGCGCTGTTTTTTTATTTTCTTTTCAGAAGCAAAATTACAAATGAAAATTTAACAATGGATCTGGTATGCATCAGTCTCAGGATTCCTCCATTCATTTACATATTGTAATTGCATGCCGCTTTTTTTTTGTCTTTTTGTGCGATCATGATTGCCAAAATTAGACTGAGTCACCATAAAAACAAAATGGCAAATTAGTGGCAGTGGCACACCTAAAATTATTTTCATTCATCATCATCTAAAGCACATATTATGCATATTTTTTGACGTGGATGATATTGCAAATGATAATGCACTTGAGGCTTGTACAATGTCATCCATCATCAATCATCATCGTCGTCGTCTTTTCTTTTAGCTTGGGAGGGATTGGTTGCTCAGAAACAACGTATATTTTCGGAGTGGAGGTCAAATTAACACCTTTTATGAGTGGCTCATCATCATCGTCGTCTTTTCTTTTAGCTTGGGAGGGATTGGTTGCTCAGAAACAACGTATATTTTCGGAGTGGAGGTCAAATTAACACCTTTTATGAGTGGCTCCGTTTGGCTTGGTTCAGTAAAGCTGCAACTCGCATCATTCATGACTTTGACTGTGTGTCGCGCTCACGAAAACTACGTAACATTACATTGTCAATCAATTGACATTGTACTCCACATTATGAAAGCACATAACCTCAAGTACACATGATTAAAAATGAATGGAGGCAATGAATGCTTGAATGCAGATGAAAAGAAGAGCTGAGCAATTAACACGCGAGTACATTTTTTAAAAGCAGCAAAATGCCATTGACTAGCTAATTAATGTTGTAGTGAGATGAGATGAGAGGTTTTTTAAGTTCTTGTCAAAAAGCTCCATACGTCTTTATTAAACCATGGCACAAACAGAGAAACAATAAAAAGGTCCTTTAAAAACGAGAGAGCTCAACTATGCGTAAAGCAGAATACTCCCTTTGCAAATTTTTATCTCCGGAGCTAATTAAAGCCCATTGTGCAACGCTTAATGGCATAAACTGTTCAGGTTATAGGTAGATGAGGATGACGACATGCTACTACCACTATTTCATCTATTCCATGAAATCCTTTGAAATACAATTCTTTTGCTCCCTCTGTAGAATAAGAAAAAGGAAGACCTGATAGTGCAATGGAGAGAGGACATGACGTGGTACAGAAGAGTTAGTGAATGTCATATCAAAACCTATAATATAAAAACTTTTCAAGCACGGCGCAAGTAAGAACTAAGCACTCTCTCAGGTACGTAGGTTGTTCTTGAAGGTGTAGGAACATTACTCTTATACGTGGGGAAACATTTAAAATTCACAAATTTTCAACAACTTAAATGTAATGAAGTTTATACGAATGCAAAAATCAAGGCCAAAATCAAATGTTTATGCTCACCGAAGCAAACATGCATTTTGAAATGTTTTTATGTCATTTGATGGACTATCTGTATATGGTGATGCTCATGTCTGAAAAAGTTAACCAACTCCTTTCTTCCTGAATGAAATGATCCAGTACCATCTTTGGATTTGCAAACTCTCTTGAAGCACGCACTAATCATGTAGGCAGTATACGCTTGAAGTACAACGCTATTTGGCATTTGTTGAAAATACAACACTTTATTTTCGTGCAATACGTACAATAATACCTCGTATCCTGTCACCTCACTAATCTCGTTTTAATTGTTTCTTTTAGCCTGAAATCTACATGATTTACACATTATCCTTTATATGGATATGATAGTTGTGTAGCGGGATTTTGAGCAAAGTCACTGAATGGATCCACCAGATGCAATCAAGGTCACATCAATTAATCCACATTCGCAGGAATTCAATACCTCTAACCCAGAAACGAATTGAACTTTTTAGTATGATGATATGATTATAAATTGTGATTGTGAGTTTGACTGTGTCACAATTTGGGCCTCAGCCGTTCTGTCATTTTACATATAAACCAACGAATATTCTTCAATCTTTGTGGAGTTATATGCATTTACAACGTTAAAAATGACTCTGAAAAACTAATTTAGGGTTCTGTCCCGGAAGCTATGAAAGTTTTTTATTGTCACGTTCATATCGCTCGTCGTCATCATCATCATACTTAACTCGTCCATCTCAAGTATGAAAAGTAGGGAAAACAAAGGACGTGTTTAAACTTTTTTCAAAGAGTAATGGTTACCATTTGTCATCCACAGAGATGGGAACTTCCATATATTTTCATTATTTTGCAATTTCAAAATCTCCAAGCAAAACAACATCGCTTGAATCGCTTTTTTGTCTGGAAGTAAAGTGTTTTTTTCTGCGAAACTCATTCTCAATTCTCCACTCCAAAATCACAACATGAAAACATGGAGGAAACAAATCGGAGAGGATTTCCTTCCCGTTAGAAAAACAGTGGTGACGTGCTGGTGACATAACAAGCTTAAGGGAGAAATCTTCAATGCAAACATAGCACTAGCACACCATTAAAAAAGTGGGAGAGCGAAACTATTTTTTTTTTTTGTTGCAGCTACAACTTTCTTAAACTTCCGGGTCCTCATACTCCTACTCCATCCATTTCGATTTGCTCCTGTCTTCAACGCAAACATCTTCGCACTCTATTTTCCCTTCTTTTTAACCATCAAAAACATTAGAAATTGGAATTGGCAAGAAACGTAGAATGAGATCGGTTAGAAATGCTATGCAAAAACAGGATGATTTCGTTTTATCTTTCTTGTTTTTGTTTGCTACCATATGTCGTTGATTTTACTTAAATTCTCCGTACTTATGGCAAATAATAATGGATTTTGCCTTCCGATGAAAGGACTTTGGAAAAACAAAGACTTCAGATGAAAACAGTACAAGGAGGACATCACATTGTGCAACATCGTCATTATATCCTAAAATCAAGCCAATATGATTTCGTTCCCACAGAAAAACAAAATCTTGCATTCTCTTTATAAAGAATAAAGTTTATGCATGGAAAAGTGTGTTCTTCTTTAATATTATCATCATGCTCCAGAAATCAAAATTATTTGGTAAATATGCGTCTTGTTTTCCTTTCTTTCTTCAAAGTTCTATTACATCGAAGATAAATACTAAAATGTGAATGAATGAACGTAGCATTTATTGATTCTTATGTTGTTATTCTACTTTCCTTATTTAGATAAATAAATCGCTCATTTCTTTCAATAGAGTTGAGTCTCGAAATATTATGTAACCGAGCATTATCATCATAATAAATTCTTATGATATGATACAACCCAAATCAAATTTAATTACATCGTCAATGTGAATGATATTATCAATGATTCGTTTTTTTTTTCAAAATGTAGGGAATATTTTTGGTGGTCCATATGGAGTTTTATTTCCTCCGGGAGCAAAGACCGGTAATGTACGAGGAAATGAAATAGGAAGCAGGATTTTTTTATTACAATGATTATATTACTACCGCACTGCACTTCCAGCTACCATAAACATATCGGAGTCGTGATTGACACACTCTTAGCCCGAAAAAAACCTGAGCTAGGTCGTATGTCATAGTCATGAACTATGCATGTTAGTAAAAGGAGTGGTGAAAAATCGATGGAGTTTGCACGACGAGGACGAAAATACAGTTTTGTGGGAAGGTAATATGCACAAAAAAACAAGAAAAGAAAAGAAATTGGGACTTCACTACCAGTCCAGTCGAGCATTACACATTTTTCCAGACGTGAACGTAATGACGACTGCCTCACCTCCGAAAACATTATTTTTCTGCGAGACTGGTTTCTATTAAGTAAGTTACTAATACCACTGCCATCAGCCAAGGCAAAATGACTCGCCAACTTTAGTATTTTTACTACTCACACAGTAAAACACATAGTAAAGACCAGGAAAAGTTTCGAGTTTCTTTTCAGTCATACAAAGATTGATGAAACATGCAAAAAAGCAGTAGAAGAACATCAACTCGATACAAAAAGTTTTGTAAAAACATTTATTATTAAATATTGTTATTACTAAAGAATGCTATTATGTATGTACCATTATTGCTTTCTACTGATTATTCACGCTTTACATTTACGATTCGCATAACATTTTTTTTGGAATGATCAAGTCTCTTCAATGACGGTTTTTACTATAGTAAAAGCCTCTTGAAAAGATGGAAAGGAAAATGAGCATAAACTTTAATGACCCATCATTCACTATATTAACATCAGAACCAACAACGTTTTTCAACCTTCTTTTCTCGGAGAACATAAAAAAACCAAGAATGTTTCCGTAAGCAATGAATGCATGAAAATTGATGTAAGGTAGTTATGATTACCCTCAGGGGGCAAGAGGTAGTAACGATAATAAACTGAGAAATTAAAAATGTTCTAGTTCCAATCCATTCATTCATGCATCCATGCTGGCACCAGAACCGAATAAGGCGGGCGGCGGCTGAGACGTAAGGTAATGAGAATTTTTCATGCCAAATCCAAACACCCTTTCCTCCCGATAAAGAATTTCCACACTTGTAGACCTTGTCAATTTGAGCTTTCGGGTGTGTGTAAAAAAATTAACCAGACTACAGGTTTATTGCGTTTTCTCACTTGCTTATTACGGTCAAGTTTAGCTGCTTTTTATAGACGCTGTTTACCTTGTCCAATGGCAAAAGTCTAAATGAAGTAGTGGAAAAAAATGAATCTGATTAACCAGACTACAGTTTTATTGCGTTTTCTCACTTGCTTATTACGGTCAAGTTTAGCTGCTTTTTATAGACGCTGTTTACCTTGTCCAATGGCAAAAGTCTAAATGAAGTAGTGGAAAAAAAATGAATCTGATTTAAGAAGTAAAAATAATCATCCATAAAGATCCAACTACTTTGTTTGTTGTTTGTTTGTTAAGGTTCGACAACATTGCTATACTACTTACAAGTTCGTGTACGAATAAGTGTATTTTATGAGTAAAATCAAATCTGAAAAAAAAGTTTTTCATTCACACTATTTTTCTATCAAATGTAGATGTATTTTCAGCACTTGATAGTTACTTCACATTCACATGACAAGATAGCGCCTCCATCCTTGATTTAGGATTGTTGCAAATGTTTTGCAAGCCCACTCCATAAGTCACATATGAAGAGAAGAGAAAGAGTGAAGGATTTTCTTTACATAAGTAGTTTAGCGCAGCATGTAAGCATGAACTTGAAACTTCCGAGTTCTTTCCGCGGCGAAAAGCATGATTGTACATTTCAGAAAAGATTTTATGTGTTTGGATGAGATGTGAAGGAAGGAACCTTCATTGTGAATGATGAAGGAGGACAATTTTTGTGACAAGCAAATGAAGCTTGGACTGAATTGTTCCGTAACTCTCCCGAGTGCGGCTTTTTTTAGAATCTCTCCTCCTCCTCAACCAAAAAAAAAAACAGAATTTTGCGGACATGGAAGAGAATGAGATAGGAGAAAACACTTGACGGCAAACTTGGAAGTTGCGGAATGGCGTCAACATTCACTGTCATCCCTCATTCAAATATCTTCGCTGTCACGAACAACGGTAGGGACGCTTACTTTACTGAGAGAAACCCCGAAGCTGGAAGTGTAGGTATATGAAATGAGAGTCATGAGAACGACAGCAACATTTGAGGAAGTCAAGTAAAGCATAAGATGAGTTTCAAAATTATAGAGAAAATTTCGACAGGACACTTCGTCGCTCATTTGGAGACAAAGTGATTAATGTCATGATTATACCTAATGAAAGTTTAAACTTTTCTTGACTCAACGAGGTCGGTCGGTCATGTTAGTTTGCGCATTACGTCAACCGAACTAACCAAACACTCACTTCTTCATTTCTTGATAAATGTATCATCCCATACTCACACTAAGGGAGGAACCCAATAAGTTTCGCCTTTTCCCCTCATCGAATTTCTCTTCATTTTTCTTTACTACAGAAGATTGATAGGAATCACAATTACTCAAAGTTTCCCATGTCTCATTGTTCGTCACATCAAAATGTCGAATCCAACCTTTCACTGGATAAAGCCAAACCTAATTTCACAAAAGAGAATAACTTTCTCTCATGAACATTCTATCGATTTGTATTTTGTGATTCTCATGAGAATTTAGCCTACAGCGTTTCTTGTACAAATTGATGACTCCACTACAGAAGACTCGATGGACAAACATTGCCTTTGTCTTTCGTTCTCTTGTCATGTGGATTCCCATCGGGGCTCCAGACAGGTCTCGTACTACGTTTAACATGGATGAAAACATGCACATCAACCTTTTCTTTGCATGTAATATTTCATTAATGGAGGGAAAAACTGCATAATCAAAGGGAAAGCAGTGCCACTCGAAGACATCGTATAATTTAAGACAAAATAGAGGAGTATCGATTCGCACATTCTCGCTGACTGTCTCATCTCTTATTTTACTGCATAGTGAAGTGTACAAATTAGGGATTATAAAATAGTAGGAGCAATAGTAATTTCTTAGCATTAAATATCATGTAGGAAATAAATATTCACAGGAAAGAAAAAATAGATTGTGATTAATATAAAATAAAAGAGCCAAGAACTGGTATCGAAGTAAACATTTGATTCAATTCCGATCCAGCTTGTACTTATAGGTAAGTAATGTTAGATTACTAATGTATGTCAAAAAGCTGAAACTGGACGTGTAAAAATAGAAGCTTTGAAACATGCCACTTTGCATGCTTTCACATAACCTATTTCCATTTTGTTTCCGATGGAGAATAGCACAAGTCATTAAATTATAAGTTCAGTAACTCGTCAGTTACTGTGTTTGGTTTTATCCTTAAAATGATTTTACTGCATATAACCTTCTCATCACCACAAATGAAATACTTTATAGTACTTGTTTCATGATGAACAATCTTTGATTTTTTAATTTTTTACTGCAGCAACTTAAAAATCGCTAGATTGAATATTTTAGTAGAAGTCTGTTTACTACTCTATTGTAATGGCATTTAAAATAGCACATTATATAAGCAAAGACTAGAGCGAGCATGGGTTCAATGAAATATTTATAAGACAAAAAAAAGTAGAATGGTTATAGTTATGGGTAGCAAACGGCAAGGAAGTATCGATGCTATATATTTTATGAAATACATGAGCATACCTTAAGAACAACTCCCTCGATTCGATTGAAATTGGGTCGCACGGAAAAGTGCAAGACGTACTGCCACTACGCCATATTATTTTCCATTAGGTCGCTTTCCTTTTCTAATCGCCCAGCCCATTTTTCAAGTATTAATCAGGAGCATCCATGAAGTATAAATAAAATGAGAAATACACTCGAGTAATTCAGATACATGTGCCCAGAGTGTATTTCATTTTTTAAAGTATTTTGTAAGCCGGTAGGTAAACGTTTGCTATTCTACTTAAACATTAGAACAATGTCAAAAATCCTTCCCATCAAGCTTTTGCGATGAACTCTGACTTTCAATTTTGGAGGCGAAATAGATTGCAGGTTTACCGAAAGGAATGAATAGAGGCAAATGAGTTTTCAACGAGTTTCACGGAGAGTGGATATTGAAGTTACAAGACAACTTTGTCGCTCAAGCTAACCCACTCATTCTTATGACCCTTCATTTAACACAAGTATAATTAACGATGAAAGAACTTTGAATGGATGAGTGAGAGACTCTTGAATAATTAAGCAACTTTTTTCCACATCGAGTACTAATTTAAAAAAAAAATGATCAAACGAAATATGTATTCTGCTTGTACTACCACTACCCACGCAAAAATGATGGCGACACTAAATTTAAACAATGTCTGAAGTGACAAAAAAATATGGAAATTGAATTTAGTGTTTTTCATCATCACCAAGTCGTCAAGAAAATGATGAGAAGTAACTTTCCACTTTTCTTAATGAAGTGCTTTCTTCAATTTTCTTCAAGCTGGAAAGGCAGTCAAGTGCGAGGAATGATGATCATGATGATTATGATAAAAATAATAGCGGATCCTGTGGACACACACGAACTTTGACTGGAAGAAACTTCATTTTTCAAACAATTTACAGCACATCCAGACTAAAAGGCAAAGTATCACAGAAGATTTTAAACTTTTAGCCGTAGCTAGCTCTGGCCCTGGGGAGAAGCAAAAGTTATAATAATATTCGCAGATTTTTTATACTTATATTTTCCAACAATACTTGAGATGTTATGAGTGGGGGAGGCGGTAGGCACCAGAAAATAGGAATTCGACTGAAAATAACACTACCTTCGAATTCAATACGTATCGGTGGTCGGTAGTAGAGCGTGTAATTCACCACTCGATAAGATGATATTTTAGCTTTGCCAAAATCGGATTTCTTTTTGAAAATGCTTGAATAAACTTCACTGCGAATTTGATGCAAGCAAGGCCTATAAATTGAAGAAAATCGTGATTGACATAAAACATAAGTTTAAAAATATTCGACGACATGATAGGTGATGATTAGTCCTTCGTTTCAGGTTGAAGCAGAATATAACTCACGATCAGCTATTTACATGAAAAAAACGCAAAAAAGCAGACATGGATATTACGATGGAAACGCAGTCTAGAATATAATATATTCATTTTCAGTCATCATGTTCATTCGATTTTTTCTAAATTTTTGTTTACGTTCCATCTAAAACATCGACCTTTTGGGCAAAAGAATCAGAAAAATGCAGTGATGCGTTAATTACATGCTCTTCTCTGATAAAGTGGTATTTGAAAGCCGTCAGTATAGAAGCATTCCTTCCAACCTCCTTACAAGCGTCACCATCACAATCATCCTTATCCTATCTTTCATGTGAAGGAGCTTTTCTGGACGACGACAGATAGATCCAATGTGATTTCCGAGTTTGGTCGTGCGTTATGAAATTCAATTTAGTACAAGCACTCAGGCAGAAACAAGCGACTTGAAAGAAGAGCGGAGATGCAAAAAAACAGTTGAGCAGTTCCATTCCGCGGTGCCATTACTGCTATTTGCTATAGACTTGGAAGACGTTTTCCAAATATGTGCCATTAGCAACACCACCATAACCGCCATTAACTTCGTAGAACCGGGAATGAAAGTCTCCAGAAGATAACTGAAAAACTACACCCAACACCCACGCTCCTTATATCCTTGGGCTGATCTCTTGTTGTCGCAACAGCAAAACCTTTTGAACTTTTCTGATCCAACTCGAAAAACAAGAACATTGCACTTTTCCTATACATTGGAATAATATTTATATCAATGTCATGAAATATGAAATCGTGGTTTCTGCAATCTTTGGGTGGGTGAGTGTTGGATTAAGACAGATTTTGCAAAGTGGGAAAGCCGAGTGTCAGATTCGAGATCTGATGATATCTAATCAAGCGAAAACTTACGATTAGTTATATTTTTACAACCCTTTCAATACTTTGAAATGACAAGAATTATTGTATCGAATGAAAAATTGAGAAATTCAATCTTCGAAAGAATGTTGTGAAAATACTTTTCCATTATTCTCTCTCCCATTCTATTTTTCTTTGAAATGTCAGATTTCTAAACGGAATATTATATGTAATTCAAATCACCCGTATATGTTTCAGGATTTTTATCACAATGTCTTACATGTTATGTACCAACTACCACAAGATTCTGACATTGCACATTGAATCTTCTTGAAACAAAATTAAGCAAACACCAATTTTACTCAGTACCGATGACAAAACGACACATTGGGACACAGTTGTAATCAGACTAGAAGGACAGACTACTCATTATGGGATTTGAATTTATAAATGCTTACCGAGACTCCAGAGACGCGGAGACTTATACTTGGAGAACGCTCCCAAACTCATTTTCTTTCACTAAGAATTCAATTTCTTAATGCAATACATTTCTTGACCACGTACATAACAAAATTAGTTTTTTAGCGCTCCTATGCATGTAGGCGTTCTTCATCTCATCATAACTAGTTAACT